>JAAMPI010000815.1:0-25129 GCA_013054445.1 Cudoniella acicularis | reverse complement strand
CCGTACTTTTTCACTGCACAAATATCTGTACCCCACGATGTGAGATCATGCCTTGCCGTCGAGTGGCATGTCATCCATTCATGTACAGTAGGTACGGAGGTACCTCAACCTTGGAATGCATAAGTACTCTTTTCGCATGACGTTGGTAGAGATAAGCAAAGGATGTGACTGGTTGTTATTCTCGGGGTGATCATTGATTTATTTGTAATTCATCAGAGAGAAACATAAAGACCTCGCCTGATGAGAACTGATTGCTTGGCTGCTTAGTCTTAAGATACTTATGATTGTCGGGTCTCGCCACCCAGCTAGCGGAGAGGATTTGGAATTCGTGATCAACATGGAGCAGTGGGTGTGAGACACGCGATGCCATGGTAGTCAGTGACCAAACAGGAAAATCGTGTTTATTTCACACGGACAACCCAATCATCTTGGAGGTTTCCTTGCCCACAGTCATAGATAGAGCCTCTCACCCAACTCGGGGTGTTTCTTGGGCTTGGCAGAGCATGGCCTAGATCTCAAGCCAAGAAGAGAAGTGAAGAGACAACAAGAATCCAATAACGGGGAAAAGCAGTAAGCCAAGCACTAAAAGAGGGGAGTTTTGGGATGAATATGAAAAAATGAACTTTCCTCTCGCCATATCCAAAGCCCAAGAAGACAAAATATTCCGTCGCGAAAAGAATAAACTTTTTGATTCTTTCCCAGAGCCCAGAACTCTCCAAGATATTAAAATTAAAGTAGACTCAACAGTCCAAGTGGAGTAACTGCTTGGGTCGCAAGAGGTTAAACACGCCAAGACAGTTTCGCAAGATGGTATATATCGCCTCTGGACTCTAAAAATATCCGTACCCTGAGGATCTCGATCATTTTCGAGTTATTATTTCGACTTATGCCTCCCATCTTTCATCAATTGAGCTTTCGCAATCTTGTTCCGTACCATAAATGCATTCTTCATGTCGTCATATGAAACCCACATCGCATATAGAGGTAAGAAGACCCAGAGCATGTTGAAGAAGACGAGGTATACCCAAAGGAACATAAAGTTACTGCCGTCGAGGTTCTGGTTGCCGGTCAACCATTCGGGAGCGAATGTCATGAATCCTACAGAAATGTTAGCAATGGTTCCTCTGCGAAGTGTAGCAGTATTTAGCAAGCAAAAACTAGAATCTTACCTCCATAAATCTCCCCAGTAGCCAACACCGTCATCCAAAAACTAACTCTCCAATCTTTCTTCGCAATCCCATAACATATCCACGCCGCAAGCGGTCCCGCACCCAAGACGGTCAACAACTCCAAACTCACAACCGTCAGATCAGCGCCCGCCCACCGCTTGTCCGCCTGCGCGTACACCATCCATAGCTTCGAGGCCCAATTGTCCGCATACGCAGCTCCAAACAGCTTATCACTCGTGCCCAGGAAGTTCATAAGGAGCACGGGATGGTGCACGGCGGGATCGAAAGGGATAGAGGTAAAGAAGCAGTTGTAGAGAAAGGAGCCTTCGAAGATGGTGTGGATGAGGAAATCGAAGGCGTGCCAGATGAAGAGGACGCGGAATCGTGTAGGTGTGGAAGCGTCGAGGACGCAGAGGGACAAGGCATAGGAGCTTGCGAGGATTGCGAGGACTGCGAGCAGAGAAATGATGGTTGTTGCGTCGATGAGGTCGAGGGCGGAGAGTGGAGCTGGTGTTGAGGGAGCTGTGGTGGGTTTGTTGACCTCGGCGGCTACGCCTGTGATGCCAACAAGGGCGCTGAGCAGAAACGAATGCATTATGAGTCAAACATATAACAAGAAAGGGAAAGAATTTGATTTCTCTGCACCCAATTGTTGGCGGCTTCCAATTGAGAGAACGCGTGGAGAAAATGTAGTTCAACACTTTTAGCGAGCAGAGAGCCCAGATTTCTTTTTCGGTGTCGCACCCAAATCCAAAAACCCATTCATCAACACAACACCACACAACACAGGTGCTTGGAGCAGCACTGCTCACACGCTTGGGGTTTTGTGATGACATTAGCTATGCTGTAGCTTCTCTGGTAACAAATCTGCCTCAACGAGGTTCCCGTCACGAGGATTTGCGATTGGGTCTCTGGTCATTTCTTATCGGGTTCATCCAATAAAACCGTAGAGTAGTACTCTTATTCTTTTCATCGAGGTTAACGCGCAAGTACGGGTTCTGAACCTCTTCACACCACGGCCTTGCTATTCTACCTGGCAGGGGGTGCAGAAGCTCGGGCAGAACATACTCCAATTCGGAGTCTATTCATTTATCAGCGATTCGCCTTGCGCATTTCGTGAAGGCCGTGTCTCCATAATCACAGCAGCCTGGTTTCATAAGTTTCACGGCCTTGAAATACTCTTGGCCTTTCACATCTCTTCCAAAGGCAATTCTGTTTGCAGCACCGACCGAGGGATCCGTGCCCGCGAAACTTCAAAAGGATGGAAAGCTTTCAGTATACAACCTTGAAGTCTGCAACCTCGGATCTGAGGCTTATCACTATCGAGCCCAGAAGGCAGAGTGACGGCTTGAAATGCAATATTTACGCCACTGGCCTTCCACGTGGTCCTCCATCTTATCAAGTTGTGTCGTACACTTGGGGTGATGCAGCATACAAGGTCCTGATTCAACTCAACGACGAACCTTTCTTCGTTACTCCAAACCTGGGCACAGTTACCAAAACTGCTCAACAGGCCATGGTTTGAGCGTCTCTAGATCATACAGGAACTCGCAGTCTCTCGCCGAGCAGATGTTTTATGGGGGAGGACTCGACTACACTGGATAGCTCTTGAGAATGCAGCAAAGTTAATCTTACGACCTGGAAAAGCCATACTGCCACCACATATTGTCAAAATCTTGCCTTTGATGGGAGCACACCGAATCACCCAGGTGGCCATGGATTTCATGCTCAACCTCGACAAGGAAAACATCTTAACAATTCTGCACAACACCCAAAACGCAAAATTCTCGGATCCGAGAGACAGACTTTATGCCATTCTCGGGGTAACTGAAGATAATGAGGACGTCGAAATTGGTTACTCGATTCCCGTGGAGCAAGTCTATCGAACCTGGGCCGAAAAGAGGATCCGACGCACCAATACGCTGGATATATTCAGCGTATGTGCTGATTCCGCAAGAGGATCTGGGGATCTGCCGTCTTGGGTCCCCGACCTTCGTCGGCCATTTGGTCAAGATAAAACGCTTTGGATATTCAGTCACATTTCGAAAAGGAAATATTGGAATAATTTGTTGAATATCGCGAAGGCAAGGAGGCTGGAACATTGTATTAGCTTGGGAATATCTGACAATCGCTCAACACTCTCGATTGACGGATATCGTATTGATCATATCACTTTTCTTGGCCGCGCTGGAGACGCAGTGACCAACCTCCAATACTACACGAACCTAAAGCCCAGGCTATTGGAAATCATAACTGATTGGGAACAATCGTTCTCGCCAACACCAGATGACAAAAACAAGCCGCGCTTCGTGGAGGCCCTCTTGAGAGACTTCGAGACTTCAAAATGGGACGACATAATATTGCGGGAAGCATATGATGCATGGCGGACAGGCTATTCCAATAGAATTTCTAATCGTTCCAAAGACTGGATCGAACCTTTATTTCGAGAGGCCTTACTAAACTTTGACGTCGAGCGCTCTCTCTTTCCCAGGGTCCACGGCTGCCAAATGTCCAGCACCGAAACTGGCATGATTGGCATCATAGCAGCCGATACTCGCCCCCAAGTTGGCGATGAAATATGACTTCTCTATGGGAATATTCTCCCCTTTTTGTTGCGCCGGGTTTCTGGTCGTGATGAACGTTACCGTTTGATATCGCCGTGTTATATTTCGGGTCAAATGGGTCTAGATTTTGAGAAAATGTCGATATCAGGAGTGAACTTAATTTAGAAGTTTAACTTCTATCCTTCTATCACGTTTTCTATTCAATTTTCAAAGCGTCCCACCTCTTGAAAAGCCGAAATCCAGCTGAACACTTTACATTAGCAGTTGTGCTGTGCACTACGCGGACATCTTCTGCTAAGGAAGGGAGGGGTTTTTTTTGGTTTGGTTTTAGGGGATTGGTTGGATTGTTATGGGTTGTGGTCTGGATTGGGACCGGGATAACCTACCCGGGATCCGGGTCATCTACCGGCTCGGGCGTAAACATGCGGGTACGGGTATTACGCCGGACCTCCACTCCCCTGAGTTTAAGCGAACACGTGAATTTGAGACCAACCCCATTGCGCCTCAAAGCACGCATGCTCCTTCCTCAAAGGGATTCTTGGCGCTAAACATATCAACGTACATTACCCCTCTTCGTTTCTTCATTGGCCGGGCCATCAGCCCTCCTTCTGCCAACACGACGCGTACTCGGTCTGTCAATGGCGAATTTCTGGCTGCCTATTTCTCTCATCGCCAGTCGCGAGCGATCAGTTTGTGGTCGTGATCGGAAGGCTATATCGTCGCCACTTCTAGCTGGAAATCAAACGCTATGTGGGCAGGACTAGGGCTTAACTAATTTACTGCACACACAGGTTTATAAATTCAGTTTTAATGGTCCTCGAGGAAATCGACTTCAATCAATCAATCATCGAACCTCACGAATATTTCCTCACATCAATACGACTCCCTGCGAAGACCGTACCCCACAAACATGCTTTCTTCGGTAATCTCCTGGTGTTCCGATTGTGATGCACTTTACTCGACTCCGTATTTCCAGTGGTGTTTGGCGGTGGGAAAAGGTCTTGTGAAAGAACGCAAACACTGAGCTATGGCTGCACATTCCGATCCTCTATGAGGAATATGGCTCTGGGCCTAGAGCTGGAATTTTTTCTCTGGAAAAGGAATGTTTTATGAGAGAAACAAGTCTCTTTAAATCAAAAGTCTGGTGGCTGCCTTGGATGGAGAATCGTTTGCCGCTGACAATTCGCTTAGCTGCGCCATGCAACAACGTGAAGTCCGAAGTCACACACCCATGCAGGGCTCAAAGTCTGGCAAGTTTTCATTGGCAAAAGTCGAAGAGGGCTCAGAGGGCGCTCAGCGGGCTCAGCGGGCTCAACATGGTTGTTCAAACACATGTGGGAGGCGTCGATTCGGGGCTCCGGTCAGATTCGAAGACGCGTCAAGGCTACTCCAATCGTCTTGCCCATTCAGAAAGGGGTGCGCCCACGTCGGAAATGCTCAATGAATCTTGTCCCAAGATAACCCGCTTCCCAGCGCCCCGGGACGCCCAGATGTAGGATGTTATTTTTGCGATCGCGGGTGTGTCCCTGGCTTCCAACTTATATCGTCACTTTTGACCACCCAATATTCCGCCCGTGTGACTAGTCTCTCAATCCTGCCTCAGGTCGAAATTGAAAGGAATTCGATGACCGTATGATCCATGCCTGCTTCACCGAACCTGTTCATTAAATAGGCTTTCAATGGCATCTGAAGGCTCATCAAAAAATTCTTGGCGACGAAGACACTTATTAACAAGATACTTCCTTCAAGTTCAACGCACACGTTCCTCAACACCACACCCGCAGTTGCAGCACACACTGTTCTCTCAGAGGCTCTTACAGCAACGGGCACACTCTTCTCCAGTGCTAGCAATGGAGTATGATCATGGCGGGGTTCACGAATTTCAGGTGGGTGGCAACACACCACCCTGCTGTTATCCGAGGCTACCAATATCGAGAAATTCCACCTCCTTCGATATTCCGGAGGTAGACGACATAGGAGCTCAAAGCAGCTCTTCACCCGAGTTATCCGAGCCTTCTCCTAATTATACCACAAACAACAGTGGCATCGATATCTCCTCAGACTCTCCGACCCTCTTGCCTGATATAGACATGCTAGATCGAACGCTTCCAATGGCCCTGGAACATAATTTTTCAGGAGGATATGCGGAACCAACCCAATACACCCACTTTTCTGAGGCTTCGAACTTTGATTCTATCAATAGGGATTGGGGTGAGGCGAGCGCCGGCCTGGGAACTCAATACGCGCTCGACACAAATAGTGATTTCATGAATGTCAGCTCGTGGTCCCAGCCAACTTTGGATCAAACACCCCCAGAATATGGCCGCTTTTCATATAGTGTATGTTCCAAACTCTTGCAATATGCATTTGACTTTTATAGAAATTAATGAGCTTGTAGCACCAGATTCACGAGCCTACTTACCCCCGCGAGTATTCCACCAACCCCTCCGCAACCCAAAAATATCATGATCCTTATAGTGTGGAACCGGATAACCAGAACCGCAGGCTCAATTGCCCGGTCCCTGAATGTTGGAAGAGTTTTGCCCGACAGAGTGATCTCACACGACACAAGAAAGAGCAGCACACGCCGGATCAGGACAAACACAAATTCTTTTGCGGCTGTTGCACTCCTAAATCTGTTGGCTTTGACAGAATGCACAAGTTAAAATCACACAAAAAGATGCACGGATTCAAGGAAGGATCAGAACTCTACGAGTGTGAAGAAACGAGTTGTCAGGGACCCAACGGGTTATGGAAACTGTGCTTCTGCTCAGAAGATGCCTTGCTGCGTCACAAAGCCGAGCAGCATATGGACAGGCCTTCCATCATTTCGCACCAACTGCCCTGGAGGGACTTGGAAACGGCTACTTGTAAGACTCGATTGACCGCCAAAAGTTCTCATTTAAACTGATCAAAAAATTCAAGCCTTGCCCTCCTTCAACAACACAAAATCAACAGATATTATAGTTGATCCGAAAGTTGCGCTCCCCTCGTCGTCAACACAGAATGGCAAAACGTGGAAATCAGGTGGAAGAACGAAGCGTGCCTAAAAGGCACAAAAGAGATGAAGGGCCGCTTGGGATTGATAAAGCAGAAGGGTACAATACCTCGTCTGCGATGTTGTTGGGCGCGCCGGGGAAAATGGATATTTCGGCCCGAAACATGGATGGCGGGGATTCTCAGCATGAACTCGTTCTTTCCAACATTTGCTCGTACGACGTCATTAAATTGCTAAGATCCCATTGTAAGCCAGAAAGATGACACCCAAATTATCCATTAAACCATAGCTAACACGTGCCAGGGATTATCCAATTTGTCAACGGGCTCCAGCAGGACCTAAAGTCACCGATAACATTCAACCCGGTTCAACAGGCTATTAAACTCACTGGCCACCATGCTGACAGTCTGAAGCGCTTGAAAGACTCAATCGAAAGTCATCTGGCAAGCCGCTTCNATGAAAGCAATACTTACGCTAAAAACTCCAATCTGCTTGACGCGAAGTCCCGACTCAAAACATCTTGCCGAACAATAAGCACGGCTGCAGAGTTTTATCCATTACGACCCGTCGAAGACTCTGCCATCGTTGAATTCTGGCACAGCAAAATCATTCCGAAACTCCCACCCATTCTCAAAAATCTCATTGGCCCAGATTACACAGCCAGCCTTGTTCGGAAAGCTGCGCCTAATGGCCGACTTTACATCCACATTCAAAGTTACAAAAAGCTTGACAAGAACACCGAAGAACTCATTCGAAAGGACATCCAATCCTTCTTGTACGAGGACAAGGTAATGCCTTTGACTAAAATCAAGTTCGTGAACGGGCGTTTGAGAAATTTGGCCGGTGGAGCTGAGACCGAAGAAGTTGATGAGGATGTAGACAGCGAGGACGAATCGACAGAAGCGCCGATGTATCCTTTCTATCAACGTTATTGGGGAAGGCCGGGGCCTGGAGCTTCAATTGGACTGACATGTACAGATCAGGTATCTGCTACGCTTGGTTGTTATGTTGAGGTCGATGGCCTGCTGTTTCTACTCACAGTGAAACATTTTATTGAAACATCCCGCCAGAGAGTACTGCGGGGGACGACCGACGACGTAACTCTGATGTCTCCGGCTATGCTTGACGTACTCGAGTTGAGAGAAGACCTAGACCGCAATTTGAGGGACTACAAGACAGAACTCGACAGTGAACTCAAAAAGCTATATGGAAACACGGATGTATCGCTCGGTGACTTGGATAAAGATTTGCCGGAAGAATTGGAGCAAATTTCACGCGCAGTCGTAATGATCACAAAGGACCTTTCTCACATTGCAGGGGACCGCGACACATTCAAGTTGGGAACAGTGGTTCACCAGAGTGAGCCTTCATCGCAGCAAGTGACTAAGAGTGCCCCGGAGCAAGCCTTTCATCATCATCTGGATTGGGCTCTTTGCAGTGTTGTGGACTCTCGAAAAGGAACAAACCGACACCGGTACAAGCACGATGCTGGGGAAGCCGGCTTTTTTGATCAAAATGCGGACAAATGCGGTGCAGGAGATCCAATCATCGAGACGGATGTCATTCGAGCTGGTGATGAAGTTCATTTCGTTGGCCAAAGCACGGGGCGAATATCGGGCACCATCAATCCTGCCCGAATGCTCTCTAGTCAAGGTAACGTGGTAGGGGAAGAATGGACAATTTTTGTGCCGAGGCAAGACCCAAAGAAAAAAGCTTCAGAAGTGTACAAGGGGGCCTCTGGTGCCACGGTGATCCGCAGCAGTGATAATAAGCTTCTTGGGTTATTATGGGCTTGCAATGATGGCAACGGCCTTCTCACCTTCACCCCTATCAATGTCGTTTTTGATGACATTAAGAGAGTTGCTCAAGCTACTAAGGTAGAGCTACCAATTGTTGCACCTCTTTCACCCTCCCCGTCGACTCCAGCATTGACGGTCAATGACAATCAACTGACCCCAATCTGTCGAGATGCTGCTACCGAGAAGGGCACACGCAAAAAGCCTCGGAGATATACAATGCCAAAGATTCTTGTACCAACTAAGGTTCCTCCACGTCAATCAGAAAAGCCAGAACAAGTGCCCAACGAGAAGCCCGCCAGCACAGGGAAACCCATCATCATGGAGAAACCAGCTCAAACAGAAAGAACCCCACCCACATCAAACCAAATCACAAAGCCGACTTCATCGATAACCACCATTCTCAATCCAAAATCAAGCATCACTCCCCGGTTTACGTTGGAGCCTCACCAGCTCAAAAGTGTCCTCCAAAACCCAGAAGATAAAAAGTTCAAGTACTCCTTCCAATATATCCTCAGTGGGTACACGCATCTCCTCGACTCTCAAAGGCGATCAACACTGCCGCCGAGATTCAACGGGGGCAAATCTGTTCGGCGGACTGGTACTTGGCCGAAAATGGCTGTCGATCAGAAGAACAGATACCTGGAGAAAGGTGGGAGGAGAAATGCTTTGGATGTCATTTGTGTGAATTAGGCCGTGAGGATGAAATGTGGAGATTTGATTTGAGATGGACTCCTATGCTTTTTGGGAGATTGTTTGTACGAATTAAACCCGACTCTTTTCAACATCCACTCCACCCAACACGAAAACACCGCTTCAAATATCAAACGAAAAAAAACAACCTTTCCTTAGATATTCTTGCGCATGCACTCCATCCAACACCAAGACGCTGCTTTAAACTTCTAGTATTTGGGTTTTCCTTCCAGGCTTTGCTTTTGGTCGTGTTGCGAAGTGTGCAGGAGCAAGAAAACGATGGGATCTTCTATATTATATACATACACTCGTTTCTTTTCCTTTCTCTCTTAGCTTAACATGTCCGAGGAAAATGAAACCTCTTCTCATCCCCTAGCGCACATTTGCTTGAAATGGATATATACGTTACCTAGTACTTCGTGGAAAGAAACGCATACATTGATGACTGCTTTACTTCGAGGAAGAAATCGTGAGAATTTTTCATTTCATATACTCACTACCTACTCGACAGTCTTAAAGGAAACCCCCTTGGAGTGTTGTAAAATTTCACGGTTGGGCACTCGTACCTAGCTGTCTAGCTAGGTAGAGTACCGGTATCGAAGCTAGCGGGGAACCTAGTAGAGGAGTCTGATTTTGTACCACACTAGTTCCTAGGGGTACTCCTTAGTCCTGGATAACTTTTATTGCCTGTATCTAGTTAGTTGATTCTAGTATAGGCTATAGAGAAAAAGAAGACTATCCGATAGTATTAGAAGGATTGTCTAGTTAAGAGTAAGGCTTTTTATTTAGAGAATAGTTATAAGACTTCCTACTATATATAAATTTCTGGGTCAATACCCCTTGGTGAATTTCCGTGCTCAAAACATCACGTAATAAGTGGGGTCTGTTCAAAACAAGGCTTCTCTGCAACACGAAAGCGGCCGTTGTCTTTCCCTCAAGACAGAGCTCCTATTCGATCTCTTTTTCTTCTATGCCTGTAGAACCATCCTTCGTGTCACCCTTTTCTTGTATCTTTTCAGTCTGATCCTTCTGTAGCTTTTCCTCTGCGTCGGCGGAACCATCTTTCGAGTCACCTTTTTCTTGTAGTTTTTCGTTCCAATCCTCCGGCAGCTTTTCATCCACTCCAATCTCACGGGCAATGGCGCTCCAATTTGGCGAGTTCGTCAACTGCAAAGAGGTAGTGTTCCAATGAGTATTAGGCGGTCCATCCCACTCGAGGCGTTTAAAAGTGTGTTCTGCAAACATCTGTAATGGATATTCTGCGCGAACCCTTCCATGCATTTGTGAATGTGACATTTTTAGCCTTATTTCTTCCAACCATTGAGAGAACGCGTTCATGAAATACCTATCAATGCCCCATTGTACATGGTTTGCGTGCAGTAAGAGGGGCCGGTCAGCCCAGCCAAAGTGAAAGTGGTGAATCCGGCCCGCTTCTTCTGGCGACACCCCGAAAAACAACTCAAAAATCGTCCCGGATAGCAACTTCAGCTCCACGAGCCGGAGATAAGGGATAAGTTCAATCCCTTGGGCTGTCTTGTTCCTACGGCTCTTATTCCCGCCCCAAATGTTCGGCGTGCCAACGAGCTTCAATCCACGCTGGGCAAATTCGGTTCAAATCTTCTTCACGGACTCCGCAGTCTCGGCGGCATCGGCTCGCGCCTCTCTATCAATCCAAGCGCAGTAATAACGCTCGATGTCTTTCATTCGGAAAGAGGAGTATGGTTGGTCATTAGCTTGAATAGGTGTTCCCGAAATGTTGTGTTTGTCAATGCCTTAGGCGGCATTTTGCTGAATGCTGGTGATGAGAATAGGGGCAAACTCCTTGAGCTTGTTTTGGCCTTCTGGAATGTGGGTAAAGTCGCGCAAGTATTCCTTCGTGGAGGTGGCGTTGCTACGAAGCAGAATGTCGAATTTTGTTGATGGTTATTACAATGAAGATGTTAGCAACTATAATTGGAGAAAGGGGGACGGAAATTTGTTATATTAGTGATTGTTCTGCACCTTTTGGGGTTTCTTTTGTAAAGAATTTGATAAGGAGCGAATTACGATCGAAATCGGTGCAGGTTGTGCCGCAACATGGCATTGGATGGCAAGAGCGATGGCCGGCAGCCAGGGGAGAGTTGAAAGTGGCATCCTCGATACTGTGAGGGAGAACGTGTTGTTTTATATTCCTCCCATCAAAGTGCAAGGACTATCCGCAGGGATTCCTAGATCTATCAAGAAATTAGTAGCCTGCATGAAGTGTCTGAGTTATCGCAGGAACTCAAAGCAGAACATAGAACAAGCCACACAGGCCAGTCTACTTACCTGGGGAACACTTCAAAGGCACGGCACCCCGCGTGCTCAGCACAGCAGACTAAGAGCAGGGTGGAGGAAGAGCCAAGCTAGGAAGACAGGTGTAGAATCGAGCCGGATAATAGGCTTATGCAGGACAAAGCGAGTATAGTAAGCAAGAGAATTCCTTAACCCTTCGACGCGCCCCGAAGCCAATCGAAACAAAAGGATACGTAAGACTAAACAAAGATACACCCTTGTTTTGCCGACTCTTCGGCTAGCCTTCTAAGCCTAGCATATACATAGGACCCTAATTATCTTCTAATAAAATATTCACTCAAGTGTTTTTATTATTGATTGATTAGGCAACTTTTCTCAGATAAGGTAAATTCGAGGTCTAGTTAAGAATATAATAGTAAATAAATAATAAAGAGATAAAAATATAGTTATAAAATAATATTAAGTCTGGCTTTAAATATTTTCTGTAATATCCTTTTAATAATAATATATTTAGTATATCTTCTTTATTTAAAAGTGAAGTAATTTAGGAGCTTCTCTACCAGGGAGTTTACTGCTGAGACTTGACTGCTAAGAGTTTCTATACTAGGAGTTGGCCGCTAGGAGTTCTTACTAAGGGACGCCGCCTAGTCGAAAGGAAGTATAAACTTTGCTATAAAAATGACTTTTAAGCTAAATTATTAATAGGGGAAGAGGACTAAAACTAGTACTAATTAAATTAAATAATTAAATCTTAATATTTTCCAAATTATTGTTTCTGATTTCGAATAAAGATATTAATTCTTAATAAAAAGAGTATAAAAAGAGTTAAAGAGATTATCTAGATATAGGAAAATAAGATTTATTATTCCTAAATAAGTACAGCTTCTTTATAATAATTTATTCGATTCTAAAAGCACGAATAGTTTATATAAGTATAATAAGTTCTTATAAAGTTAGATTAAAAGTTATTAAAATCAGGAATTGAATCGTTCGTAAATCCAGAGTGCCAGATCGTGTTGGAGGTAAGGGTATAACCGTAGTACGCGGTATATAGTATATAGAGGATATATCTATATAGTCGTCGGTAGGCGGCTAAGGTGGATAGCAGAAGAAGAGTCGACTGTTAGGTCGAGAGTGATTCAAGTATGTGGAATAATAATATGAATTTGACTTAAAGACTTATCTATCTACAAAGGGGTGAGCGGACTATATATACTACAAGTGTAGTTACTAGAAGCTTCTATAACTTAGAAATCAACGCTTAGAAATCAACGCTTATAAATCAACGCTTATAAATCAAAGCTTATAAATCAAAGAACAACCTAGAAGATTCTAGTAAGGTTTAAACCTTAAGCTTAGAATAGTGCTTATTACCTAATAATGTAACAGAAGCAAAATTCATTTCGAGTGAAACTAATAAAAAAATACTAATTAAATAAGGGAAATATATTCATATAGGTTAAATTCACGTAATAGGTTATAAAATAGTTGAGATTGGTCAGTTTGTGGCTTGATATCCCCATTCGAAATCTCCTCGCCCAGCCCTTAGCCAGCACTCTCAGCACGTAGGATATTCGCAAACTATCCATATTGTACCCTCTGCAACGAAAGGTCCTCACTAATTCCCTCCCTCGCATCCTCCAAATGTTCATCGGCGGCCTTTTTCTCCATCAAAACATTCCTAGAAACATTAGCGTCATCTCCATCGAACAAAGTAGCAATTCCTTCGAGCGTAGGCTCTTTAGTTTCGACGAAGACGAACCAGATGTAGATCACCTCGATGACCAAGATAACGATGTAGATAAAGTAAAAATTTTAAGCCAGATGGGTGAGGCTAACGGGGTTAACATTAGACTGCGTGATGAGTAACCCGCGGGTACCCGTTCGGCCGTGCTTCTCTTCTGTTTCTAGGCTAAATTTAATATAGATTTTTTAACAGAACTAGAAATTTTGAGCCTATTATGAAAATTAGATATTTATTAAATAAACCCTTAGGGCTTTACCTGACGCACGGCTAGGCACGGACCAACTGGTCCGTGTACGGGTACCCATCACGCAGTCTAGTTGACATACTGATTAAGAACCCTAGAAAGTGCAGTTATACCAAGACATAGAGCAAGACCCTTCGTACGAATATTGTAAGGCAGGATTTATGAGCAATAGGCGACGGTCAGGCCAGGCCACGCCGTAGAAGAGGAAGATCATTGCTAGCACGGCTTTACCAGCCCCTCGATTGCTAAGTTTTCTCTCTAGACGAAGGGTTTCTTGAATTTCTGCAAATTCAGCTTTGACAAAAGCATCATTTGTGTCTCCATCTGCATGATACTGAGACCAAGGGTAAGTTGATATTCTCATATTGCAGGGAAATATGACGTACCTCGACCAAAATTGCCATCGCTTCAGTGCCCCTGTCTTTCGAGCAGAGCCATCTAGGGCTTTCGGGAAGCAGGAAGATTCTAAGAAGCTGAAGGAGTGGCATTGTGGCTTATACAGCAACTGGAACTCTCTATGCTACATTTCCGGTGTATTTGATGGTTCCGTAAACGGCCCAGGCAGCGGCAATAGACCCAACATACCATAGAATGTTGTAGAGAGTTGTGAGTTTACCACGATGCTGAGGATATGCCAGCTCCATTACCAAAAGGGGACCGGCTCCGATCGAGATATTTGATCTGGCATTTGTATCAGCGAGTTAAGTCGAGTAGGTAATTCGTTTCATTTACTAACCCAAAACCAGCAAGGAAACGACCTCCGATGAAAGATGATAGAGTGACTCCAGGAACAACTGCCAACGGTTTTAGCCTTAATACCGCGCGAATATATATCAGTGAAGCAATACCCTGGATTATAACTCTGACAGGCATAATAATGATTCCAAGTGCGGTTGAAATTCTTCTGCCGAAGTAATCTGCGCAGTAGGGAGCAATGGTTATAGAACATTAGTATTTAAATTTCAAACGAAGTGAATTGGTAGTCTTACAGAAGAGAGCGCTGAAGCCACCGATATTCATAATTGCTGTGAAAAGGCTCAATCTAGATCCACTTGGATTACCGAAGTCTAATTATGTGTCAGAAAAGTCTTCACAGCAGTGGTTGGGGAATTTTCAAAATCCTCCCAAGGGACCATGGTTTGAAGTCCATTCAAGAGGCTACCGTCGTACCCGTTGACAGTAGCACACGGCATGAGGATAGGCATCAGTAGATAGAGCTTTCGCAGTCCGCGGCGCTTCCACCACGTCACAACTGTGTCACGACCCACGTGATCTGTCACGAGATGGATCGAGGAATCTAAGGATTCTGACTTACTGGCCCGATCCATAGATCCCGGTTCCACTCTACCACTACCTATATAGCCATATATATTTCCTTTGTAGAGCTCTGTGCTCAACTTCAATACATAACTTCTACACTGATTTACTTGACACTTCAATTGACGATTATAACCCAACGATCGTAAGGCGCGTGATAACAGAACGTTACAAACTGGGACTTGAAGGCCCATCGCAACGTAGTTGACTTCAGTGTCAATAACTTTGGCCTTGCTGTCTGTCGTCATCTTGAAATATTTCAGGAATGGTTTAAAGTATGATAGTAGTGAAGTTGTGGAATGGATGAATATTTCTCCTATGAGAGAGGAAGAAAAGAAGTTTTTAAGACTGAAGTAATGATCTTGAACATGTCGGTCTCGATCCTTTCGAGAATCGGCTACCCAGTCCCATCAGCCTAGTCTAGTACCACGGCTCGCCAAGAACAGACAAGGCCTCGGTACGACTTAGCGAGCGCCCCTGTATACCCCCTGATGATTATTGTGCGGGAATCTGACCACTCACAGTTCACGTTTTCCGCATTTGCACTTGGACGGTACTGGGTACGCGGATACGAATGCGCGCCAATAAAAAGAAGTAAACTCCGTAACCGGTAGCAAATTCAACAGAAATGAGCGCGTGGTCAAAAGAATCGTTCGACGCTATTTCGCCATCACCCAGTGAAGTCCAGAATGAGAGGTGGCTGCGAGAACGATATCACAAAAACTATTTAGCTGGCTAGCTGAGAAGTTGAACGCACGCCCGGGTTGCCGATCTGCTAGATGATATGGTGCGGCAAACGTTGCGGTAATGCACGAGCGGTAAATCTCCTAGATCTCCATATTTTCATGAGTCTCCATAAATGTGTTTCAAGGTTTCAAGACATCCTATTTCCTCCGAAATACCTGCCCAATTTGCGGGGTATGGGGTGCGGAGTGACCTTGCAGCTCCGAAAACCTAGATGACTGAATATCATCCACCTATGACACTTCTGAGAAAATACTTTCGGAGTCAAATTCCTCTTTAGTATCCAGGCTTTTGCGTTAATTTTGCCTTCTTACGACACTCTTCAGTAATGCGGAGCAGATTCTCGCTGCTTTTCCCACTTTGGATATTTTAGAGTGTCATTTTCTTCCTAGTGACCAACTCTTTTTTAGATGTATGAGAGGAACGGTTTCCTCGCATTTTCGATTTCGGAGCAAGCCTCGACTACAAATTATCATCTCTTCAAACGCCGAATTCACAAGAACATCTTCAAGTTGACTTGGTCTTTAATTGCTTGCGGAGGTTTTCTCATTCCAAACACCATGAGGTCTTCTCGAGCAATTCCAGTTATCTTTTTTTTCTCTGCTTGCCAGCCCCATCGCAGCCTCTCCAGTCAAGATCGAAGAGAATCTTGGGAGCTTCAGCCCAGTTCCACGGTCACCTCTCGAAAAAAGGGACTTCACCGATGCTGTTGTGTTCACGCCGCCTTCCGACTATACAAGTTGGCAAACCATATACGGCCGTTCTGCACAATTGACGGATGGTTCTCTTCTTGTCACTTGGGAAGACTATCCCCCTGTTACGGAAACTCCTTTTCCAATCTACCGCTCCACGAATGGCGGCGAAACTGTATTTCACCTCTTTTTTTGTCCCTTCCCATTAACCCCACCTCTAATCACCCAAGAGGAAATTTCATCCTCTTATCTCTATTCTCGTTCCTCCTCAAAAGGAAGCAATGTTAATTTGTTGAAGTGGGCCGCATACTCCCAAATTCTTGATCAAGTGAACGGCTGGGGAATGCGCTACCAGCCAAACCTCTACGTCTTACCGGAAGCCTTCGGTGGCTACGCTGCTGGAACGGTTCTTTGCGTTGGAGTTTCTGCTCCAGCTAACCTGAGCGAGGCCTATATTGACGTATACGCCTCCACCGATGGTGGTTTGGGATGGAAATTTCTCAGCCACATTGCGTACGGTGCCGGTCCTGAAATTATAACCGACGGCGATGCTGCAATCGTAAGCAACTTTTGGTTTCGTCCTTTTCTCTTAGCTTCCTATTATGAGTGATTGGAAGCAACTTTCATTCTCTTTAACCTCAATCCCTAAAAAAAAGATTAGTACTAATTCGTTGCAGTGGGAACCCTTCTTCTTTCTCTACGACTCCGAACTTATTTGTTTCTACTCAGATCAGCGCGACTCCGCTCATGCCCAAAAACTTTCTTACCAAACTACCACGAATTTGCTGACATGGAGCACTGCCGTCGATGCTGTAGCGGATCCAACATACGAGCATCGTCCCGGGATGGCCACTGTGTCTTATCTTTCCAGCATTAGCTTGTACTTCATAAGCTACGAGCTTTGCATTAGTGGCTCTGGCTGCAATGCGTATTATCGCTGGTCTTCATCGCCACTAACCTTCAACGCCGTCTCGAGTACAGCCACTGAACTCGTTGCCAGTGGGGCGGCAGCGGGTGGCAGTCCATACCATGTGTATTACGACGGGAAGATTTACATGAATGGAGGTGACAATGCAAATCTCTTTGTCAACGTTGCTGGAGAAACAAACTGGACACAAATTAATGTCAATCAAAATCAGGCCTACACTCGCTGCCTGGAAATAATTACTGTTGATGGTGAGGATAAGTTGATGCTTACGAGTGGTGGGAAGATGACCACCAGTGGCAACGTTGTTACAGTTGGTGTCATCACCCCTCCTTAAAGTGAGCTTTAGGTCACGGATAAGGGGCATGACGGTGCCAGATCCCCCGCTCAAAATTTTCTTTCAACTGTTTTTGTTTCCAATTAGGAATTTTCTTCCGAAATCAGTGTCGAGTTAGATGGATCTATGTTCTTGAGAGTTAAAAAAGACTTTTAGGTATCGGAAAAGGGGCAGTGACGTGGCTTGGAGGTTTTAATGAGGTAGTTTGATAGCTTAGAGTCTGTTTACCAAGCAAGCGCCTTCAAAATTATGGTGCTATTATTTCCAGCGCGCAACCAATCTTGTTTTGTGTAGATCTATTACCTAAACAACTACTCTCTCAAGATAGGGTCTGCATTCTTCTTACGTTCATTTGGTCCCCTGATTTTCAGTGTCGCTAAGTATTTTTCAAAAATAAGATTATAGCAAACCCTGAGTTTCTATTTCTATCTCCTTCCTTCCAAGTCTTTCTAGAATAATCCAATCCTCGAATAAACAAACCACTACATGATAGTTCAAAATATTATAGCAACGTAAATTATAAGCCTTAGAGAAGAGATGAAAAGGTCATACAAGTAAAAGAACTTATAATTATAAAACGAGATTATATGAGGGAGAAATCTATAGTAGCTCTAAAGCTTGCGCGCTGCGTGCCAAATTACCGGTATCAAACTGATATACCTCTTTATTCACATGCCAGGCGGTGAATATTCATCCCGAAATTGCTCGCAAGGGGCTATTCAAATTAGCGCTTCGCTAAAAAGTGAAACTCAACTTCGCCTCACAATACCGAGGTATACATTACATTCACCTTTAATACAGACACAAACAATCGCAACCCCTCAAACTCCCATACTAAACATCCCCAGCCTCTCCACCTCCAATCAAACTCCATACTCAAACCAAAAAAATGGAACTCACAATCGCTACCCTCAGCTTAGGAGCATGTCTCATACTCTCAACCCACCTCGTCTACCTCTGCTACACGCCTCCTACCAGTGGCCCACCCACAAAACCCTACCCCAAAGACCGCATCGACATCTTCAGCTTCATCTCTCGGCCGCAGAACCACCTTATCTTCCCCTTCATCCTAACATGGATTTACCACATCGCCTTAACCATCGCCCCCTCTCACCGCTCATCAATTTGCCTAAATTCTTCGCTTCTCAATGAGGATTTATTCACCTGGAATTGGCGCACTATTACTTATTTCACCATTATTTTCAGCTTTGCGACGCTAAGGCTAGCGGCGTACGCACAACTTGGAAAAAATTTCACTTTTCATCTCGCTGCTCCCTCAACTCTTACCACCACTGGGGTTTATTACTACATACAACATCCTTCATACGTCGGTCTAATTGCAATAAGAGGCGCATCAACTTTTTTGCTTGAACGGCTGGATGGCGCAGCTGTGTGTTTGATGCCGAGATGGCTAGCGGTGTGGTCGAGTCAAGTTAGGTGGTTGAATATGGGGCTGTGGGTCGGGCTCACGGGATTGGCGATGCTGATATTTTGGATGAGGGTGCTGGATGAGGAGGAGATGATGAAAAGAGAGTTTGGGAAGGAGTGGGAGGTTTGGCATAAGAAAACGAAGAGGTTTATTCCGGGGATTATTTGAGGATCGTTTTTGGTCTAGTCGAAGGAGAAGTGGTGGATAAGAAGGATATAAGGTCATTTTTAGGATGAGAGTTTGTGGTGAAACAGGATAGATAGGCTAAGAGGTCTTAGGCACAGACTCACAGAGTTGGTTGGCTTTTTAGAGATTCGTAACTTCGCTGGGTCCAGATCCAATCGATTCCAATATATAATCGGCGAATCGCATTCTATCACCAGCTTCCATTGACTTGCGGCATCAGAAAGAAATTTATTAAAAGCTATAGTATTTTTGACGCAAAAAAAGAATCATGCCGCATCTTGCAATACACAAGTCTAGTTCTAAGCTGCTTTTTAATCTGAAGAATGAGGCAACGTGGGGTTCGATAGGAATTTCATAGTTTTCACTTCAACCTCTCTGAGGAAAGAAGTACAACTGTCCTGTACTTAGTCATACTGTTGATGCAGTGATAAATTCAGCACTGGTTGATAGTAAACAGTCTAGGAAAAGGAAAGACGAAGGTTTGAAGAAGCAGAAGCTAGGAATAGACAATAGTAAAGATCATCTCCACCATCCCCCCAACCCATCAGAAAAATTGGCAGACTGCTGCAAGGTGCTTCAAACGACGTGAAAGTAGAGTCTTTCCTGTCTTTGAAGTAAAATCGTGAACCCTTGACCGAAAGAGCCGAAAGATGAAGGAATTTATCTTATTTTTAGTGAAATATCTCAAGACGGCTGCTGTGGACCCCGGGAGATATCCTGATTCCCGAGGGTATGCAACCATTACAAATCAACGGCCGTATTCGCTAGAGTTTCTATAACAGCGTCATTGAAGTCTAGCCCCAATATGGGTCGTCTATACATCCATCGTTGCCGGGACTGTGCTCAAATCTCTAATTTTGTTTTAATTGTTTCTAATTTTCAAGTTCCTTCTTAATACACATACCACATCATACCTCTGCCCCGCAGTTGTATTGCCATATCCCATCAATATCTCCACCTAATTTTCTTCATCTCCTTTCTTGCAAAACTCCTTATGTCTCTTCCAGTCCTGTTTCTGGCATTCTCTCCCGCAGTAAAAAGCACATTTGCATTTCGCACAGTGATTGAGGTCGCTTCTCTTCGAGAATTGGTAAGCTCGAGATTTCGGACACTGGGTCAACATCTGTTAGCCTTGCCATCGCAGAATACTATAAAAAGGTAATTGAAGAAGGGGAAACTTACATCGAAGTTCGAGCAAATCATATGACCATTATTAGCACCTTTGAGACGCCATTCCTTTGCCAAGTCGACATCGCCTTTCATTTCATACAAACGTCCTATATTATCTCTAGTGCAAGCGCAGTCGAAATCATCCTGTGCTACCAATCGTAAATTTAAGCACCCTCCCACTAAAAAACTTCCTTACTAAGAATTGTACGAATACTTACGAGATCTCCCGCCATCAGCACCCTTCAACATCTTCTCCGCATCATCTAATCGTCCCATCTTCAAGTACAATTCTCCTAGAGCATTCATTGTCAACGCGATAGCAATCGCGCCTCCAATTGGAGAATTCCTCTTCAGTTGCAAAGCTTGGAGATATTTTGCTTCTGCGGCTGGAAAGTTGCCTTGCATTTCGAGGGTGGTGGCTTCATTGTTGATTCCTGCTGCGAAGAAATTTTCCATTTTCGTTTGTTCAACCTGGATATTGGGATTTTCTTAATTGAGTCAATTTGGATGAAAGTTAGCTTTTTTTTGAGGATATGTAAGAGTTGATGGACGATGAGGAGTAAGGAAGAGTTCGGAAAGAGCTCGATGGAAGAGTATAGAAATTTCGAATGGTGGGGAGCCTATTGGCGTAGGTCTGTGCGCTCAGGGCATTTTCTAGGCATTCTCAGGCTTCACGACCCCGCCTTTAGGCTACCAGAACCCAAAGTCATCACTATCACTTGAAAGTTATAGAATTACCAAGAATAATCATTGCTTACGGTTCAGGAATCAAGAATTAAAGGAGGGAAATTACACTTTTACTAACTATAATTTTACGATTTAAGATTTTCGATATTTCATTTAATAAAGTGCCCTGGGCGCACAGACCTACGCCAGGCTCGTAACGCGGTCTCACGTGAATGGTTTGCTTAATTGGCTGCATCTTCAACCTCCCTGTCTTGTTTAGGAAATTTCAAAATATGACAGTATTCTTGCTATAGCTGCGCTTTTAGCATAGAGAGTTGGAAGTTGTTTCAGTATGAAGGATAGACGTTGGCAAATACGAAAATATGACCTTGACACGAATCCCTTTCTCCCTCAGCCAATTCACATGTGTTATGCGGCGCTACAAACCAACCAGGTTTGCGCTGAAAATATGATCAAGTCACCACATCGCCCACAAATCCCTGCCATCCAGACCAAAAGCTGGAATAATAATCGACTGACAGGCCCGTAACGAAGATACTACCAGAGACATATCTGAGATCTTTCACAAGAGACTTTACGTCACTGTCTGAAAATGATGTTGGTAGCGAATGTAGTATGCAGGCTAGCGCATCTCTGCTGCATTTGGAGGAGGACTGGAATCCAGAAATGTCATTTTGGATTCCGGTTGTTTGATAGGTCGAATATTCTCCTTCGAAAACGATTGTGACGTTCGGACCGTTGGGCGATAAGATATATTGTGCGTCAGGAAGCGTGCCGGGGTTGTGAATAATCTGGCCAAGGTTAGCTCATATGCTTGGTGAAGAAGAAATTACTCTGAAAACACGACCTGTGTACCAAAAATGCTATCGCTTTCGACTTTTCATATGACCCAGAACTGCAAGTTACGAAGAAATTTAAAACTCACTAAAGGATCCTTTCCAAGTCCCGTCTGTGACCTGATAGCCACTGCAAGCTTTTCAAGGAATAATGCACTGGCAGCATTATACTCGTTGGGTGTCTCATCGAGGAAGATGCCGTTCATGCCCAGACCCGGCACTGTCGTGTTCGCGGACCACAACGAATATATCATGACATCCTGAAGAGCGTCTGAAAAATTGCGATTCGTATAATTTGTGGAAACATACCCAACAGTGCGCACATTGGGGTATTGATTGAGCTTTGGGATTTCACTGGTGTAGTTGGCATCCGGGCCGGGGTCTGTACCTGGACCACTGGCGGGATTCACCACCACAGTGAAGTTCACGTGCGGATTGCTCTCGATACTAAGATAAGTTAGAAAAATTACCACGAACAAGGAGGATATGTGTCGCGCACGCGGTGAACAAGGGATCCCATGCTCCCGGGTCGGGATAGACGTAGAGTGGAAGCAAGACGCTTGATTTCCCTGGTGACCCTTTCTTCCTCCCAAACATAACACCGATGGGGACCACAATAACGATGACGACCAAGCCTAAAAGTACCCAAAGTAGATATTTTGGGACACCGCAGACTTTCGAGCGGCGTTCGGCCCACGTGGTTCCTGACCTCATTGGATGGTAAGCTGATGGTACCTCTTGTAGTGATCAAATACCAAAGGAGCAGAATTTGTGCTTGATACTCTGAGCTTTCAAGAGATATGATCTATTTTCAAACCATGAGATGTGGTCAAACGAAATTCCGAGCTTTCGGCTGCGATAACGATGGTGCTACTTTAGGCTCTTTTGGATAAAATGATGCAGACTCAGGTCTGCTGACGAGTCGTCGCAAGCTTTCTTGGGTTTCATAACTCGCCGGATTTAGGCAGTACTAACTGCAGAATTATAGCTTGGTAGTTATCATACTTTCAGCTCCAGAAGTTTTGATTCGAGGTTTGAAGAAAGCCGAAGGGGAAAAGCTCAGGTCATTGAATAAGACCTAACTTTATCTATGCTTTTCTAAAAGATATGCACAACAAAGCGAAGCCTCCTCACGCTTGTTGAGTTCTTAGCACTGGCTATCGGCGTCAAGCTCGCTCTCGGGGTTGGAGGTAAGTGCCTCCGCAAGATCGCGAGTCGCGACAGGTCAACAAACACTCTTGGAAATCCGTTCCTTCTGCGGCCGCTTCGATTCCGACAACTGATTTCATCAGGTCCGTCGGTGTATTAAGGCATATTAATAACTACACTTGTCAGGTGTTGGTGTAATTTCGTTGCTGGCTTGATTAGGTTCTGCCTAATAGCAAGAAGAAGATTCAGGATCAAAATAACTATCAATGCCTCTCCCGTAGCGGTAAAGCTTTATCGGCAATCCTTATGTTCCCCTACTAGAGGAACACTTCACTCATTAAACCGAGATCACTCTCGAGTAGGACTGCGAAAAAAAAAATATAGTGCAAAGCGGCGGGATTGATTTCGCAAACCCATATATATAGACAAATAGAGCTGTGAAGCTCTCGGACGTCCCACTTGCAAGCCCAGTATGGACAACCATCGCCTTGCGATCTTTTGATCCTCTCGACTAGAATGAATCTGACTTGCTAGATGAAAGTCCCCGTGTCGAGCCCAGCCTCAGCCCACACATTCGAGATCCGTGGTTCTATATGTTTTTGTTGATGTTCCTCCATCACTAGACAGCCATGAGACAAGCTATCCGGCTTGTGTCCAAAACAAGATCGTTCCAACATATGAGACTTCATTCCAGTTCATTGAGTCGGCCTGAAAACATATCGCAGGATTCGCAGCGCTTGTTTCGGCTTCGCATGGTCGGATGGTCGTGCTCGGAAAGGATTCAGAACTTACAAGCTCAGCAGGGGTATTGACCAGTCTGGTCTTTAAGTCGCGGGCACTATAAGCTTCCCCTTCGTTGAAGATCTTAATTTGCACTGTAGATGGGCGCGCAGGTCGGGGGATCTTTGTGTCGCGTATCGCGACGCCGAAAAGACCCGAAAAAGACCTGGGCTAGAAAACAGAAAGATCGTTGGGAGTTGAGTTGTCGGAATATCTGCAACCATCTTGAGGCCAAAGGAAGTAGTTTAGGTCGAATTGACTAACCTGTGAATGCCGAATTGGTGTTTTGCTTGTCTCTTGTTGATGTCCAATGGAAATTTTGATTATTTGAGAAATTGAGTACTCTTTAGAGGTTGTGGGATTTGGTAGAAGAGCAGGATATCGGGAGGGCTCGGGTAGACCATTTATAGCCTGTATTTTCTGATGGAACTCATATGTTTGTATGCGCGAACGCTTTTCGATGAGCTTGATGAAATATTGTTGAAGTATGAAAGAAAAGATTGTTGTCGTGCGTCGATATTAATAGCCGTTATTACTAAGAAATGACTCAGCAGGAAGCGACCTTAAAGTAGAACCAATTCACGTTCTCCCGATCATCTACTGTCTATCTATTAATCACATTTCTCTCTTACAGGAAGTATCTTATCTTTAAAATATATAAAATTATTTACTTATACTATTCCTAAGGTTATAGTCCCGTTTCTGCAAGCTCTTTATGTAGGCTACTCCACGTCATGAAACAGGAGATCGATATGACTTTGGAGGGTTTATATGCTATTTTAGATATCCCAGAGGAACGAACCCGCCCACTCCGCGACTTCCTCCTCGACAAAGACAGATGCAGTGATCTGAAATTATGGGTAGACGAGAAGGAAATGCATCGGATATTAGCCGAGGGTTGTATACAGCTGATAACGGATTCTTTTATTTTCTATCTGCGTGTAGTGGTACTGTCCTCCCTTTACTGTCGTCCCCAAAGGCCTATCCAGTTACTTACTTCCACGCGAGCATCTCGCACTGCAGCGCCGCATACCAGGCATCCTCCATCTCGGCCCACTTCCTTACGGCGAGCAGCGTCTGCTGGATCTCGTCCTCAGTGATGCCAGCATCCAGCCAGCCTGCCAACAAATTAGTACTATAATTTTTCGAAGAGGGAGGAGGAGAAGAGCAGAGAGGATGAAATATCCTCCTGGCCACTTAGAATAGGAAGTTAGGGGTAATGGATAAAGGAAAAGGTTGGCTACTCTGGCGGAGGGGATCTCCCTGCTGCAGCTGGCCGGCGGCGCGCCAGGCCAACCACTTCCGGGCTTCCGGCCCCGGGTACACCTTAGTTCCGGCGCCGACACTGCGGAGAAACGCTGGCATCCTCGTCCCCGTGGGGTCTGCGTCGGG
>JAAMPI010000814.1:0-25141 GCA_013054445.1 Cudoniella acicularis | reverse complement strand
TCTCTCCATCCATCTCCACTCACCATCTCCTCCTCGCCCGCCTTCTCATATTCCATCCTCTCATTAATCAGCAGAGCCGGAGACGGAGTTCACATCACCCTTAGGTGCAACAGCGCGCGAATTTTTGTGAATTTCTCCCCAAGCAAATCTGGAGACGGCAGCATCGAAGGACCCCTCGTCTCGCGCTACAAAGCCGCCTGTCACAGAAGACGATGAAGAGGAAGAAGTCGTACGAAATGAATTACAAGCACTTATTTTCGATGCTAGGACAGAGATTTTATACGGGTAGCTCCTCTAATAAACGTAAACTAAATATCAATATTGACTTTATATTTACTTCTCTTTCTAGAAACGTTTTCGTTCACTTTTATTACGAATAAGGGTAGAAAGGGAGAATTAATCTTGTAAGATACCCCTCCTCCCTTAGAATTCATAGAGCCGCCCCTATTTTCTGGCTTAAACATAGATAACAATAGCTTTAACCTCTTAAAATATTCTTTAAAAGAAATCTAAGCCGTAGAGAAACTATATAGAGAAGGTTAGATCACCTGTATCCTAGCCCCCGGGCGCTCGATATACTATAAGAGCGATAACTCTTTAGACTCTTCAGACTAGCCCGCGATCTAGCGAGAATTTAACTGTCTCCTTAAAATATCCTAACCTCTCTACCTTAAAAACCTCTATATCCCTAAACTCCTCGGCATCGTTGTCGAATCTACCTATAACGCAGAGTAAGTAGTAGACATCCTAGAAGAATTCACCCCTACCACAGCAAACCCTAAATTATCAACATTGCGCGAGGTAGATACTTTAATAGTTACTGTGCCTCGGCGGCAGAAATAGGCGTCTTAATTTCGTGAGACAATTGATTTAATACACAAAATCGGTGTCATTTGGGGAGATGCTAAGCCGCACAATGTGCT
This sequence comes from Cudoniella acicularis, assembly GCA_013054445.1. NCBI lineage: Eukaryota > Fungi > Ascomycota > Leotiomycetes > Helotiales > Helotiaceae > Cudoniella > Cudoniella acicularis. The sequence continues at coordinate 24,218 of JAAMPI010000814.1, read as the reverse complement.
TATCCATAAAGAGACAGATGATGCGTGGCTGATTGATTTTAGGGGAAGTTGGACTGAGGGGTGGGTTGATGAGGAACTAGTGGAAACGTTTAAGGGGGGTAGACTGGCTGTTGGGAGGATTGTTGAGTTTGTGGATGTGCATTGATGATTGGTTGTTGATGTCTGACTCCTGAGATGTGAGGTGAAGTCTGGTGGTTGGTTTAGAAGTATACCTGTAGTGCCAAATGTATAAGATTCGGATTTTCTTTGCTGGAAATAACGGCATGAAATGAGGGTTAAGGGACAGGAAGCTTATAACGCTTATGCTAGTATTCAATTGCGTGATCACGCCACTAACACGGTAACTTAGACACTGAAACCTTTGTCAAAATAAATGAGGACGAATTTGAGGGGGAAACTGACAAGACCCACCTCTTTAATTGAGAGATGAGCTAGGTAGAAATTGGCTGGGCATTTTGGGTATGTAGTGAGAGAAACATTGCGATGAGAATACTTCTAAAATGCCATCGACAAAAAGAAAGGAATAACAATAAGTATTTACTTACGCATTGTGTGATTCACTAGAGGGTATTTTTTCAGGATTGATCAAAAATAAATTTTCGCAAGAATTAATTCGTATACTAGCCGGCACATGTGCTTGGATACTATAGAGCTCGGGAACTGGTGTCTCTCCATAGCTTCCAGTCAAATTGATGACTTGCGAACAGTATCAACATCTTGCTGGTTGCAAAGTCACTCCTCAGTTACAAGCCTTCCGTCTATCGAGTTGCCGTAAGTGGTTCTGCCTTACTCTTGCCCACTCCACTTCCTCTCTGTTCAACCTTTGCCGCGCTCGAGTCATACCCATGGCCCTGTCAACTCTCCTAGAGAGACAAGGCCCAGTTTGGGGCTTACATGCCTTACGGCTATGTATAGAGTAGACAACGTATATTTGAGATCTCCTGGTCTCGAAATCCTTGAGTGTATACCTGTCGCTTGAGAACGAAGCGGATTTCATGGTTTGCCTCCTTTTACTTTATGAAATTGCCATGTTCAAATTTGAATTATAACCGCCATTGTTTCCACTCATCCACCTTCCCCTCTCAACTGTGAAGACGGTTTTTGCCCTCTTTTTTGAAGTATATTCTTCAGCGCATCTCTCTTTTTCCCACGTGGTGAACGCATAACTCTTAGCAAATCCTTGTGCTTCGCAGGCCTAAGCGGGAAATGCTTTTCTACAATATGCCGTACATATAGAAAGTTTTGACGATGGTGAGGTTTAAGCATATCGAATTTCAGAAAGCGCCGCGATCGATGGCCATTCTCGTCGTGATAAACACGGAGGTATTGCCCTTTTTGCGTAATGTGGAAGATATGCCGGACTTCGAGTGCAGGATCTTCGGGTTCTTCAGGTCCCTGTTGCAGAAACTTATTAGGGGTGTACTACACTTCCAAACGGGTTGGGAACGAACTTTGGAGCCAAGATACCAAAGACATTTCCTTTTCTCATCGTACCACCGTCCGCCAGTCGAATGAAATGAATAACGGTACATTGAGAGCGCAGCGACAGGATAGGCGCCTCTTAACGCATTGGGGTTTGAACGGCGTTGTTGGTTGAGCATTTGCAAGAAGTCTTGGAGGTACCCGGCTTGCTCCCATAGCGCATCGTCCATCCCTAGCAGTTTCTTCAGCTCTTCATGCGGCAGTGGCGACATGTTTGCGCCAGAGTAGCTGGCGATGTTGGCGATGTTGGCGATGTTGGCGCAGATAGTGGGGTGGTGGGAAGTTAGGATGTTGGGCTTGAGTTTGAAGCGCGTCATTCAATTTTGGTGCAACAGATGTTGACGCAGCAACCGGCTAAAATTCGGGGCTTGCTTTTATACATGCAAACTCCGAGAAACAACAACGACAACCCAACGTCTCCAGCTTGCAGCTCCAGCTTGTGGAGAATCTAGAAACTAGGTAGCGCCTTGTGCGACTCCAGTCCCTTATTGTACTAGTCGCCAGGGCGCAATGGGCATGGACCTTGGAAAGCTTGAAAGGCGTGGCTGCTGCCTAGATACCGGTAGCTTCCTGGCAGAGCATTCTTACATTGCTTCAAATTATCATCATTCCTTTAGCTTGCCCTGGCCGGCACTCTTCTTCTACATGTCTTCAGAATTTCCTAGTGGTTCCAAATGGGGTGAATCGCAACTTGAAAAGCTGGGAATCGCTTTGGAGCCAGAAGCACATCCATTCGCTGACCTAAAATGTGCTCTCGATATCAGTCCCCAGCGCTTAAGCGTGCTTGATAAACTTCGGGTCTACTTTGGAGTTGAACTGTCCCTTTTGGAAAGGCAAATTCAAATACCTGTGGGATATGAGGATTTCTACCACGATATCAAGAGAATGCCACCCAGGAAGAAAGAACCACTGCAAACTCCCCAAAAACCTGCAACGCGGTCCAACACCACCCTGCCGCCATCATCTTCCGTCGCACCCTCATCAAGTCCATGGTCAGCATTTCGTGCCAAGAGGTCCGCTCCTGGATCAATTCCAAGTACGCCTGTCAAGGCTCCTTTGCCCGAGCGCACCGTGCAGAATCCCGAATTTTCGGAAGACGATCTGGATTCAACGCCAGGCCGAACACCAAAGAGACAAAGGCAGTCCTCAACTATAAGCCCAGGTCTTCCAGGTCTCCCGGCAAGACCAGCCACTCCTGCTAAGGAATATGATGATGGAGTCTCAGAGGCGCCACAACTGACATCCAGTCAAACAGATTCAACATACAAAACTGAATCCCAAGATTTGGAATCCGATAGCGGGGTATCCGATGGTGATCGCGCCGAGACCATTGTTACTACTATCATTGGTAATCTTCTAACCAGAATCTGCAAAGAACACAAAGACTTGGACGGCTGGATTTTTGAAACAAACTATGACCCTGATACTCTTCTTATTCCCATCTGTGGGGATTTCCCAAAAACTACCCCCGATCTTGTCTTGAGGGTTCAAATAGCTGGAAAGGCATACCATAACCTGGATGTCGAGGCGCGTCTACCGTAACATCACCTAATTACAAGGACACTTGCTAATATGGCCGATCTACAGATTAAACGCCTGAAAATCAAGATGACGAAGGAAGAAAAGTTTGCCCAAGAGGTAGCTCACCTTCTTGGGCGAGCTAATATCATGAAATCCGAGAAAGTCTCAGATAATTACAATGTCAGGGCCTTTCAAATCTTGCGGCCCTATCTCACGATACTAATTCTCCTCTAGGTGTTTCTTCTTGCCGCTCGTAACATGGAAATTTCTGTTTTAAGCTGCCAGGTGTCAGACAAGTATCTCCACCGACTACAAAAGAGGTTACCGAGCTCGAAAACGGAACCCCCAGTCTTTCATCGCTACGGTCCAGTGAACATTTTAGATACAGCTCAGAGGATCGAGGCTGTTTCTACTATATACAAACTGATGCTCGATCGAGGAGATGATATTTCTCGACAATGAGTAAGGTGTTGATTGCCGGTTGGACTATTTCTAGCGATATAGGTAGTATAGGTATTTATGGCATTTTTTATCACTCTTCTGCGACTTCTCAGAGGCTAGCTCAACAACATTATACAATTTTCTACCAAGTTGTGGCTTAAGTGCGCTTGGATAAAATTTCCTAAAATCGCCAGAATGTAAATTTCACCCCACTCTAAGAGCTCAAGGAAAAACTCAACGAGTAGTGAAAAGCGACAAAGTGTCTTAGGTGTTAACTTCTAGCAGTACCCAACTCACTGAGAACCGGGGCATAAAAGGGGCTTAAAGGAGAAAGTCACTATATCAATTCAAAAACAGCTCAGGCGAAGTATTATAGAGATTGCCGCCTGTCTCTTAGAAGATGACAAAGAGGGAAGAAGTCGTACGAAATGAATTACAAGCACTTATTTTCGATGCTAGGACAGAGATTTTTATATAGGTAGCTCCTCTAATAAACGTAAACTGTGATGTGGTTCGCTTACCTGCCAGGGGGGCGTCCGTCACGTGGCTTGGATCGACGGCGGATGTCCGGAATGATGTCGGTAGCAAACCTCTGACATCCAGGATCATGGTTCTGGGGCACTTGATACGTGGCACGGGATGCCAGATAATGCTATTGATTTCTATCATCATTAGGCCTTGGCATCGGACCCCTATCGGTAGCAGATAGCTAATAAAAAGGGGGCTTCTCTGGACCCCCCGGGGCCAGAGATTAGTTCTGTACTGAATCTTTTTCCTGCTACACGTGACTTCTTTGCCTACCAACGTCTCCTCCTCACATATAGATAATAATAGCTTTAACCTTTTAAAATATTCTTTAAAAGAAATCTAAGTTATAGAGAAACTATATAGAGAAGGTTAGATCACCTATGCTCTAGTCTCTAGGCACTCGATATACTATAAGAGTAGTGACCCTTTAGACTCTTTAGACTAGCCTGTGATCTAGCGAGAATTTAACTGTCTCCTTAAAATATCCTAATCTCCTTATCTTAAAAACCTCTATATCCCTAAACTCCTTAGCATCGTTGTCGAATCTATCTATAATATAGAGCGAGTAGTAGGCATCCTAGAAGAATTCATCCTTACCTTAAACTCTAAAGTATTAACCTTACGCGAACTAGACACCTCACTTATTACTCTACCTCGACGGCAGAAATAGGCGTCTCGAATTCGTGAGACAATTAGTTTATTATACAAAATCGGCGTTATTTAGGCAGATACTAAGCCTTATAATGTGCTTATCTATAAAGAGACCGATTTTAGGGGAAGTTGGACTAAGGGGTAGGTTGATAGGGAGCTGATAGAAACGTTTAAGGGGGGTAGACAGGCTATTAGGAGGATTGTTAGGTTTTTAGATGTATATTGTTAATAGTTTGTTAATGTCTGACTCCTAAGATGTGAGGTGAAGTCTGGTTAGTTTAGAAGTACACATGTAGTATATAGTGTATCGATGTCGCATTTTCTATACTAGAAATAGCACTACGAGGCGAGGGCTAAGGGACAGGGAATTCATAACGCTTATAGCGGTATCTATTAGTGTGGTCACACCACTAAAGCCATTGTTAGATAAATGGGGATAGATTTGAGAGAGAAGATAATAAAAACCACTTCGATTAAGAGGAGACGGGTCAGGGAGAATTAGTTACGCTTTTTGGGCATGTAATAGGAATATGTACACCCGGCTTCTAAAATTCCATCGACAAAAATAAAAGAGTAGCAGAAGTATTTGCTTACGCATTGTGATTTACTAGAGGGTCTTTTTTCGAAAGTGATTAAAATAATTGTTCGCAACAAATTTGTATATCAACCGGTGGCACATGCACTTGGATAGTATGTAGTCTGGGGAACAGATGTTTCTCCATACCCCCTAGTTAAAGTGATAATTTGCAAATAGCATCAACATCCTGTTGGGTGTAAAATCACTCCTCAGCTACAAAGCGTTCAGCCTAGAAATTGCGACACATCTTCCATCTATTGAGTTGCCGCAAGTAGTTCTGCCACACTCTTCCCATTGTCGACTTTCTCCGTGCTCAGCCTTCCCCGCGTTTGACCCGTACTAATAGCCTTTTAGCCACTAAGAGAGACAACAGTTCAGGGCCTGCAGGCCTGACCGCTATATATAGGGCAAGCGGGAAGTTTTTGAGATCTCTTGGTCTCGAAATCCTTGCCCAGGGGTCTGACTCTGTAAAGCCGAAGCGCTTTCATGGTTCACCCTATTTTGTTTTCTGGAAGTGCCTGTTTAAGTTCGAATTGTAACCGTCAAGGTTTTCACTCATCCGCTTTCCCCTCGTAGCTGTGAAGATGGCTTTTGCCCTCTTTTTTCAAGTGTATTCTTTAACGCTTCTCGCTTTTTCCCGCGCGGCGAGTGCATAACTCTCAGCAAATCCTTATGCTTCGGAGGTTCAGGTGGGAAATACTTTTCCGTAATATGTCGTACCTCCAGGAAGCGTTGACGATGATGAGGCTTGAGCATATCGAATTTCAGAAAGCCTTGTGATCGTTGCCCCTTTTTGTCATGATAAACACGGAGATATTGTCCTTTTTGGATGACGTGGAAGGTGTGCCGAATTTCGAGTGTACGACCTTCAGGTTCGTCCGGTCCCTGCCGCAGGAAATTGTTAGTGGCGGCTACACATCTATAAGGGTTGGGGACGAACTTTGCAGCCAAGATACCAAAGACACTTTCTCTTTTCGTCGTATTTTGGGCCTTCCGGTACTCGAAATGCCCAGAGAAACATGGATCGTGATGCGATGGCATAGGCGACTGGCGCTGGTCTATTTGCCTCGCGCTGTTGATGAAGTGTGTGGAGGAGGTCTTCGAGGTAGCTTGCCGACGCCCATTGCGCATCGTCCATCCCCATGAGCTCCTTGAGCTCGGAGCGTGATGGCCACATATTCTAACAGGTCGCCGCCGCCGTCGTCGTGAATTCTTGATGGAATAGTGGGACGTTAGACGACGAAATGCATGCTGATGTGCGGGTGACGCGACTTGTCGGTTGTTGGCACAGCAACCGGAGGTCTCGAAACTTGGCCGTATCTCAATGACTCGGAGATTTCCCCACACCCGACGATTTCGGGTTCCTCTCAAGCTCGAGGATGGGTGCCTAGTTGTCCTGCTAGTGCAGTGTCCCGAGGGGCACATCTCTATGGGAGAGTTTCTTTCTTGCTCCGGATGCTTCTCCTCTTCCTCACCTCACACTGTGATGTTGTCGGCGACCGACGGACCACGGTCGGGTTTCAAGAAGTCTTTCATTCTTAATCATCCCATCATTTGACTTTTAGTATGGCTCTTGCCTCAACTTCCAAAGCCCTTCGTCCCCTGGGGACCGATGAGGAATTTCCCAGTGGCTCGAAGTGGGGCATACCGCATCTGGACAAACTGAAATTTGCTCATGAACCTCAAATCCACCCCTTTTCGAGTTTCCAATGTAAAGAGCTTAAACCGGAGAACGCTGAAATACTCGAAAGGCTGAAAGTCGGTTTCGGGATTGAGGATACCGATTTAAAGAGCGGCTTTGAGATGCCATCAGGGTGTGAGGAGTACAAGGCATTTTACGAACACCTTGCAGTTATGATGCCGAAGGACAAAATCCGTGTCAAGCCGATGACTCCGCGAAGACCTGCCACCCGCTCAAGTACTAACTTGCCTCTATCGTCGGACCCTCCGTCATCCAGTCCCTGGTCAGTTGGGTATGGCAAACGGTCTACACCAACCTCAACACAGAGTACACCACTGAGGCCTAACTTGTCAGAAACCGTTCCTCAGCCACTCGAGCCATACCCCGAGCATTTGAATTCAAGTCCATTTCGTACTCCAAAGAGACAAAGGCACTCTTCAACAATAAGTCCAGGTCTCCCGACTCTCCCAACCAGAACGGCCACCCCTCCCAAAGACGAGACCACCCCAACTCAAAAAGCCCGAGAAGCACGAGAGGTTGAAGAAATCCAAGAAGTCCAGGAATTGCCAATCACATCGAGCCAAACAGATTCTACTTACCACACTGCGGAGTCGGTCGATATATCTGGGTCTGAAGATGAAAAATCAGATGGCGATCGTGCGGAGTTCAGTGTCACTTCCGTCATTCAGGCCCTCCTCTGGAGAATATGCGCCGGACACAATGGCTTGAATCGGTGGGTATTTGAACCTGACTATGCGAACACCTTGCGAGTACCTATCTGTGGCGATTTTGCCAAAACCACGCCCGATTTAGCTGTGACGTTAAAGAAAGATCGGAAGCAGTACCATATACTAGATATCGAGGCATGTTCATTAAATTCACCCCTATCAGTTCTTGAGATGACTAATACAGTGGAATTTAGAGCAAACGTTTAAAAATCCAAATGACGAAGGAGGAAAAGTTTGCCCAAGAGGTAGCCCATTTTTTGGGGAGAGCTAATGCTATGAAATCCGAGAATGTGGCGGATTATTACGATGTTTGAGCATACACTCATTCCTACGGACTCAATAAGTCTAACCCAATTTTAGGTATTCCTCCTCTCCGCCCACAACATGGACTTGTCTATTTCAACATGCCGAGTGTCAGATAAATTTCTGCACCGACTTCAAAAGAAATTACCGACCTCTAGCAAAGAGACCCCGGAAATTCATTGTTACGGCCCAATGAACATTTTGAATAAAGACCAGAGGATCGAGGCTGTTTCCACGATATATAAACTCATACTTGATCGAGCAGATGATATTTTTCGATAATAAGTAACTCGTAAGGTGTTAATCGCAGGTTTGACTATTTACAGAGATATAGGTAGTGCAGGTACTGGCAGCATTTTTTTTTTTTATCAGTCTTCTGCGTCTTCTCAGAGGCCAACTCAATAATATCAAGCAACTTCCCACCAAGTTACGACTCAAGTGCGCTTGGATAAAATTTCCTAAAATCGCCAGAAGGTAAATTGAAAATTCATCTTAAGAGCTCAAGGAAAACCTCAACGAGTAATGGAAAGTGACAAAGCGGCTCGGGTATAACTTCTAGCAGCACCCAACTCACTGAGAACAGGGGCATAAAAGGGGCTTGGAGGAGCAAGTCACCACATCAATTCAAAAACAGCTCGGGCGAAGTATCACAGAGATTGTGGTTATGATTCGTAAAAATCGATGAGTGCACGAAGTATCATGATTTTGTCTTGTCTTTAACTGCTGCCCTGGTCGTCCTGAAAATCTAGATAGCAGTGCCTGGAAAAATGGCGCTAAAACAAAAAGAATCCAAGCTGATGTTGTGTTCCTGCTGCTGACGCTACCGCAGCCGTTACCCCATGACCTATCCTGGTGCTCACGTCCTCCCCCTGCTTTTCTTCCCTAAAAATTGCCTATAGGCTCGAACACCTTGTCACTTATATCTCATTCGCATACCCCTCAAACAGAACCCGTAAACCCCAATCGTCTGTTTCCATCCAAAGCTTCTCCTGATACTTCCTTGTGTGATTACAAACTATATAATCGCACGAACAGTTATGCTGAATTGACTTGTGGCAAAAAAAAATAGATCCAGTCTCGTATTCCGGGGGTCAAATCCAGAGCAATACAAGTTGGAACTGAGATCAAGTGGACCATGTAGGGAATTTCACCAATAGGGTAATACCGTCCAGTCTTTTATTTCGATATTAATGCCCCTGGCTTGACAAAACATGGAAGCTAGACCCGCAATAGTCGTGAGCACAGGGACGAAGACTTCGAGAGATTTGTAGTTTTCGGCCGTCACAGTTACTCTCACCCTCTGACTTCTCGATGTATCTGGTGTTTCCGCTTGCGCAGAAGAAAATCGTGCTTTTGCTGTAGGGTGATGATTGGTTTGTATTGCAGATCAGGTTTTATCCATCTTGGCGGCTTACCATTCGTTTTATTGCTCAGGCCATCCGTCGTATCGCTTAGCTGTATGGTAAAGGAGTAAGGGCGGCTGTCCCAAAGCGCTTCTGACGACCGCCAGAGATTGTACTCAACACGCAAATCAGGAAATACCTCTTCAAAAAGAGGGTGAAACCCTAGAGGGGTTGAGTACTCCGGGAATTCAGCTACGTCCGAGTGATCGAGAAAGACAAGATTGCCATGGTCGTCGTCCTCGTGTTGTGGGACGACCATTGTAAGACTCCGCACGTTGCCAAACCTACCCAAGACATCGTCAACCCATACCTCAAGCTCAATATCCATTAGAGTCTTGTTGTACATTGCAAGATTTCGGACGTTCTTGACATCTTCACTGAGATTATCAGGGAAGAAACCGAAAAGGACTCCTTCGCCGTCGCCGTCATTGTCAAGCGTGTATCCCCAATCCAGGTATAAAGTATCAAATTCAAATTTGAATCAGGTGGAAGGGGCAGTGTGGTCAGTTCCAAATGATTTCGTGTAAATCTTTTCCGCCACCAAATACGATTCTTTGCATATGAGAAAGAGCGAGGGTACGCTTTCAGCTCTAAACCTCCACAGAGGCTCTGGTCCTTGGTCAAGTTGAGCCGCTCTAGATTGGTGATCCAGATCGAAGAAACCCATGCTTTCAGGGCCATCGATAGATGTTCCTGACCATACCCGCGAACATCTATGATCAATATCAACCATTTTAAGGTATACAATCCGGGGAAATGCTGCTGCTTGCCAAACCATTTGGCAGATCTCGGGTGGTAGGGAAGAGGATCGAGGAAACGATGTTGCTGCCATTGGCAGAGCTTCTGAGGACTGAATCGTGGACATGTCTTTGAGAACGCAAGTCGATTGAACTACGGGTGATTGTGTGCCCACGCTGGAAATCCGAACCCTTGTTGGCCTCGACGAAGCATGCGGAGTGTTTTGAAAGGGATTCGTTTGCCAATCGCACTTCAAAGCTGGACTGTAAGTTAGAGAGAGTTTGACGGATCCTATTCCGCGTGGAATGGATCTTACCTTTCTGTAAAAACGTTCTCGGGCGATATAGGATAATAACGCTTAACCTTATCTTTCGCGTCAAAGCTCATGCACGTCATAGCGCGGTAAAATTAGATTCCATATGCACGGACATTAGTCTGAAAAATTTGGAAAGGAATAGCTTACCCAAGCGTTTCAAATTTCGCGATAAATCTTGAAGATGCAGATGAAAGAGGTCGAGAGATCTTTGACTTTAGGGTGAAGAATAGCCATGTTTTGGAACCCCTTTCCCCGCTCGCTTAGCATAGCGCACACATTCAGTGGATTTTCCTGCCGTATTTTAGTGAGATGCATGCTATAATTAGCGACTAGAAGCCTGAAAATCCCTGCAACATCGCGACCACGCCTTCACGCTTGTTAATTAATGCAATTGAATATCTTGTCTTCTGAATTACACAAATTCATGCTATTCGGACAGAATCCTGAGATCGCAATACCCTTCAAAATATGTTGTAGTCGCAGCAATTACCTGTGTCCGGTGCCTCGGTCCCGACAGGAGGCGAAGATGCTAATAAGCGAGAGGGGGATCATGGAAAGAGGGTGGGCGGCTCCAGCAGGAATAGGATTTCTGTGCAGAAGGCAATTTAATCCGCTCTGCAATGCGCAAATTCGAATTGGCAAATTATCTAGCAGTTGAGCGGCGTCTCGTAGAAAATTTGTGAAGCCTACGTTGAAAACAAGGGGCAAAAAGCTTTCATTTTGTAAAATATTCCTAGCACATAAAAAATATTTTTTACTAGAAGTCTTCGAAATAATTCAACCAATTGAAAGAATTCGATGTTAGAACTAGGTAGGTAGCACGGTCAAAACCCCGCATAATAATTGGATACGGTAGATGCCTACCTGCCCAAATTTGCCGTCAGGAGGACGGTCACTAGTATACTAATCAGGAAGGACGTTATGCAACCTTAAGATCACATCGCATCTCCACGAATGATTTAGAACGAGGCCCTGGCTACACAAGGGCCTTTGTACACCACTTTGGCGGTTCGGGAAAATGATAGAGACGGACATGCGCGAAGGAAGACGATCGCCACAACTTGTTTGGCGTCAACAGCAGCACATTCTTTGAAATCGGGACTCCCTCGGAACAATATCGCACGTGGATCTTTAATAGGCTACTTCTTCGAAAATTAAGGGTGCACGTGCAATTTTACTGTTGCGGGGAAGTGATGGATATAAATCTTGAGGTATCCACCAATGCCAAGTTCAGCAGAAAAGTTTTGGGATTCAACGTCACGACTACGTCAAGCCTAACTTCTCTGTTATAGAGCACCACCTCCTTTTCGGAGTCTAGTCTTATACACACAAATAATTCAACACATCACGTCTCAAAAGTCGACATTCAGTCTTTCCATTTACCGCCCTCGATTTAATTCCTAAATTATCAAACTGGGAAACTTTTGAAGCATATCACGATACTTTGGAATTTCAAAAAATCTTCAAAATGATAAACTTAGCCGTTTTTATTGCTTTCGGGTTAGGTGCGAATTTAGTTACTGCGAATACTCCAATCGATGAGTCAGTCTTCGTCAACGATCCCTTAACTGCTGTTTTAGCCGCAGCGCCATTGTGGCATTTCGACCAGAAAACATGTTTCCCATCCTCCGTAATTATCACTTTCTTCATTCTTCCCACTTAAACTCCTTGCAACAAGCAGTCAGGGAGCTGGCTCCTCCGGCTCAAAGCTCTATGAGAAAATAGAATTCTGATTGTTGGCAGGCAACTGAGTCTAACGGTAGCCAAACACCAAGTCTTCCAAACGATGACTGCGGGCTCTTTAACGGGGGCTTAGCAGCTGGTTGTCCAGTTCAAGCACCACTGACTCAGGAGGAACAACTTTCTACTCCATTTCCTACTTATTATACGATAAGAAATTGCAGCGACGGGTCATGGAGAATTGCATATGACGTGTTCTTCCAGAAGGTGGGATTCTCTCTAAGTTTGGGACTGCAAGCTAATTTAAAATCAGGATACTGGTCATCCATATGATTGGGAATGGGCGATCGTGAAATTCATCCAGAATGCAGACGGACAATACATCCGCGATGGAATCTGGTTGGAGGAAGACGGAAACCACCCTTACACGAACTGGTCTAGTATCCCTAGTACATTCGACGGGTACGCTCCCTCTTCATCCATAAAAGAAAATGCGAAAACTGATATTTTAACTTGAAAGTGACGCCGATAAATTCCAAGACAACAACCAGAATCGCGATCATCCCAAATGCTATTTCGGAAAATGGAAACATAATGTAGCCTTGGTTTTCAATGATGATTTTGCGAATGATTGTTTGCTTGCTATTATCGAGAAGAAAGATTATCATAGCGACGATTATCAGTATTATGCTGGTGATAACTTGCTCATTGACACGACTGTGCCCGGTAAGTTCTCTGCTCTCTTTTTTGATGCAATAATTTTTATTGATTTGGGGTGCCAGCGAGCTACAATTATGGGGATGCAGACTCAACGCCTCAATCTTTTGAGGCAGGTGGGAATTATGACCTATGTGGATCTGATTTTACGTAGAGGGGAGGGCAGTCTATGGTTGCAACTAATATTGGCATCTACCGTAGCCTATCTAATTCCGAAATTCAATGCGATTCTGATAAGATTGTGATATTTGTGTGACTTGGGATTAAGTGAAGCTCTTCTCTCGTTTAGAGAAAAGGGGGAAAGAGGGTAACTTTCTTCACCCACCAAGATCCTTGCACCCTTCCTTACAACTTGAAATTTCAGATCAAACCATATGCCTAATTTTCTTTGAGGTTTCGCCCAAATTCTTATCAAAATACGAATGATGATCGTACGAGTGAGGTGTTTTCAAGTGACTATCGCTTTCAGCTTGAGTTCGAATACGGACAATTACAGCTTACCGGCACCAGACCGATCGTAATGTTTTGGGATAAGACTGCCTCTATTTGCGACCACCAGTAAGTCTTTTGGTGAACTTGATATGTCCTCAGCCAAAACTTTCTATTCATGAGTCAACTAGGTACCCTTGTTCTATCCGATGCCCAGCCCGAACACGACTCTTGTCTCAATACTGCCAATCTCCCATTGCATTAATTGCCTCGCGTGGATTATACTTTTAATGTCTTCTGATTCACGGTCATGGCCTCACTCGTTTTGGGTTCTATATACACGGATTCATTTCACCCAATATTTTCCCACCTCCGCCTGTGTCTAACGTTATTCGACGACCGCAAGAACGCCATATTCGGGAATTGGTTTATAGAGTCTACCATGAATTCTAAGACCAGATACCGGCCAATCAGCGACGAAGACTCTCTAGAATTTCAATTGCCGGTGCAGGAAAAATCGCCAACGCCGAGGCCGGAAAACGATCGCACTTATCGAAGTGCATTTTTCGGACTCGCCATCCTGTATCTTCTAACAATCGCTGCGTTCTTGGCAGCATGGATTAGTACATTCTCATCAAAGCAGGATGAGGAAGTATCTACAACTTATTTTGGCCGTTAGTCTTGCCAAAAACCCATAACTACAACCTTGTACTTACAAACAAACAGTTCCCTACAATCAAGCCGTAGTCTTCAAACCCGATATGAACTTTGAGCTACCTGGGAGTTCTTTGAAAAACGATGACCCATGGAATAATATGTTGCCAAGTATGTTTTCCTTACTCCAAAAAACTTGATCGACATTTGACATTGATTCCACAGATGGTAGAGGTTTTGTGGAAGTTCCTGTCGAGCCAGTACCCGATGATACTTCCACTCCCGAGAAGGAAGTCTATTGTATCTCGATGTTCCACCAGCTGCATTGCATTGTACGCGCCCCTTCCTGCACTCTATGTTTTTTCAAGATATACTGATAAAATAACCGTTCAAAGGCCGGCCTCAAAGCTGCTTTTGAAAGCATGTCTAAAAAATCAAATTCGAGATCAGATTTAGCAGAACCAGGCCAGAATGATGAACATCCAGTTGAGCACTTGATGCACTGTTTCGACTATCTCCGGCAAGCGGTGATGTGTCACGGGGACATGGCTCTAGAACCAGCTGTCCAATGGAAGAAAACCAAGACAGGACTTGCAGATGAGTGGAATGTTTCGCACACATGCAGGAATTACCAACAGCTTTATGATTTCGCGGAAAGTCATAGATATATAAACGCCAATGGAACTTTGTGAAGTCTCCACTTGGTTGATGTTTCAAAATTATGGTGCATTTTTGGGAAATTTATAGAAGAAAATTATATGAAATCCCCACGTTTCAACAAACCTGCGTAATGGTCCTCCAATTTTCTTGCGAAATATATGCTACTTCAGAGCGCGTGAGAAATCAGCATATGGCACGAGGGAGTGAAAAGGTAATAGAACTAAAAGTAATCCATATTTGCTTCAGATGGTAAGTAGCAAGATTAAAAGCAGAACTCCTAGCTATTGTTTTATTCCTGCCCCCTCTCCCCCCTTCCCGCCCCCCAACTTTCAGTGTCATTATTTATCCCGCCGAAACAGTTAAAAGTCTCGCTCATTCCTTCCTAGACGCCCGCTTTTCTTTCCTCTCATTAGCATATTGAATGTCCAACTAGAACTAGTGCTTACCGTTGGAGTTCCACGTGTTTCCGGATTGGTTGACTCGTATTTGCGTTGTTCTAGCTTCCTCTCCGTATTCTGAGCTCTAGAAGGCGTGGTATTCTTACCATATAACTTTGATCTACCACGAGAGAGAGGAGTGGAGTTTTTGGAATCCCATGAATAACCTCGTCCCCTGCTCAATTTCGGTAGATTGCCAGAGCCATGACGAGAATCTTGTACCATCATCTCTTCATTTTCGTTCCAGTCCTGGAAATGTTCGTCTTCCTGATAGGGATGTTCCATATCAAAAGTGTTGTCGGCTTGGCCGCCTCGTTGAACCTGCATTCCTGAGCGATACATTGATTTTCTGGCGCTATCTCCTCTCTCGGAACTACGGCCAGCGGATGGCCCATTCAAGCTCATCTCATGCTCGTCCTCGTCATAATCCTCCACACTTTCGGCGTCGTCAATGTTGGATGGATACTCTCTAGTGTTCCGCCCACTGGAGTTGTAGTAATCGCTTTGGTCCTCTTCATCCTCGGAGGGTAAAGCTTTGACAGAACGGACACTGGTCCTCAACGCTCTGGCAGCCCCCGCTGTTGACTCTTGAGATTCTGTTGATTGTTTAAACTTTCTTCCCAAGGTATTCGGACCAAGGTCTTTGCGTCCAGTAAAGCCGTGATACTGGACTGCCTCATCCACGTTTTCGGCTTCATCATAGCGGTCACCCTGCATGTGAGCAATTTTAGACTCATCAGCACGCCTGGTCTTCTTGAGGTAACGATCGAATTCCGCGGTTGTTTCTGCGACAGTTCTAAAGTGCTCGGCCGTCAGAACAGCCGGGAGACTGTTACCACTGCTTTGATTTTCAAAAAATGCGAGACACGTAGCAATCTGAACAGCATTGCGGATCTGTCTTCCATTCCAAGGTCCCTTCTTATGGGCCTTTGCATGCTTACGGAACTCATTTTTGACGAAATTCTCTATCTGATTGTCCATGACCTGGATGTGCGCATTCCCAGGAGTGGTGCCTTTGTCTAGCTTATCAGCTCTTGGTAGCCGGGCCAAGTTGGTCTTCAAAATTGCAACGGTGTCGTCGCAGGTCAAATCTCGATAATAAAGGCTGATATGCACGCGGGATCGGAACGCTTCGTCCAGGGCACCCACTCTATTCGTGGTTAGGAAGAGTATCCCGCTGTAATACTCTAGGACTCTGAGGAACACTGGGAAGAGAGTTAGACTCTGGGACATAAGAAAAAATGACAATTAGAGTGTAAGCGTACCTGAGACAAGAGCGTTACGCTCAACATCCGTCCTATCTCGCTGGGTGAGGAAGACGTCAGCCTCGTCGAGGAGTAAAATGCAGTCCCACATGTGAGCATATCGAAAAATATCCTTGAGTCTTTTCTCAACGTCTTCAGCCGAGGTACCTAAGTCTCCACAGGTGATTGGGAAGAGTGGCTTCCTATTCTCGAGCGCCACTGCCTCCGCCGTTGCAGTCTTTCCAACACCCGGGGCACCATGAAGGAGTATGACGACGCCTTTTCCCTTTCCTCGAATTACGTCGGGATTGTATATTGGTACATCGCTGGTCTTCTCCCTCTCCTTTTTCTGAAAGTGCGACATTATCGTAGACCGGATTATGGTCCTGTGTTCCTTCTTCATTTGGATATTTTCTAAAGTTATTTGGTCTTCGTCTTTCATCATATCGAAGCTCTTCACATCTAATCGTGCGAACTTCCTCTCACGTACAACATACCCAAGTAGCCTTTTAGGTAATATTGCAAGGTCTTGGTCGGTCCAAGTCTGTGGAGAGAAGGTAAAATCATTGTGGTCCCACTCTCGATCTTTGAATAGTCTCTTCTGATCCTGACCATAAATGGGATCTTCGCGAGTTACCAAAGGGACAGGTTTCGCGTGAAATTGGGACCCGTTCCCTTGCCAAATCCTGAAAGGCAATACCTCATCGCGCGTTTGCCATCCAGCGTAGTCCCAGACTGGGTCTTCAAGAGGCCGGTATTCGGTCATGTGTGAAGCTGCTTCCTTCATGTCTATGATAACTTCACTGTCAATGTGTTCGAGGTCGTCAGGGGGCGTTTCTCCTTCTTTTTGAAACATCCCAGTTGCCATTGTCCAGCCAGAGTAGTAATAGTGCTTAACAGTGCCTTCAACAAAAGACTTAAAACGAGTACCTGTTTCAATTTGATGGTTTAGGAGTGCTTCATAACTCTTATGAAATCTCAGTGGGTAGCATTCCAAGGAGGTTATCTCTCGCTCTCCTTCGAAATGCTTAAACCTCACCTCGTCCCAGATAGCCCTGAATTTCTCACCTTCATAGTCGACGCAGAATAAAAGCACTTTAATCTTGTGATCTCCACCTAAATTCCAAGTTTCGCCCTTGAGTTTATGCGGAGTGTCTCCGGGAACACAGCAGCCCATACAGAAGACATTCTGTACAGCTGAACGATGTAGAGAATTTGCGTTTGTAGGAGGCGAAGGAACGTAAACCAAATCCCCTGTTCTGAAGATAATCGAAATTTCCTCATAGGTGACCTTTCGAGGTGTGTGTTTGTCAACTTTTTCGAACTGGCTCCAGAGGGGGAGTATCTTTTCATCGACGAACTTGACGTAGCATTTCATCTCTTGAAGACCGACCATGGCAGCGGAGAATTTGTTAGATGCTGAGGCAGTAGCGGGCAAATTTAGATTGTCGATATTTGAAGCTTGTAGAATCTCATTATCCCGCTGTCCCTGGTGAGACGCAGGCTGGGTAATGGCTAATTGGCCGCCTTCAAGGGAGATTTTGGACGCTGTGGTTTCCATTTCTTCCACCTTTCGCTTCATGTCTTCCTGGAAAGAAGCTAAAGCCCGGAATGGGCGACTGAAGATGATCTCATCATCCAAATTTTTGACATCACCTGCAAAATCCAGTCCTTCATCCCAGTCGCCAAGCTCCCAGAGGTGGCGAAGAATTTCCTTAGAACGGATTCTGACGCGGTAGATCCGAAGATTCTCCCCCAGATTCTCAGACTCCGATGCTATCTGAGGAGTACTGGATATTTGACCCGGTGCGCGGGAAATTCTTGTCTTTTCATCTCTTCTATAACATCATCAACCCATCCTGGCTTAGCCATAAGCACCTCAATAGTGTAATCCCACCCGTCATTGTCAACACGGTTCATAAATCCCGAGTAGCTATAGAATCGAACTCCCAAGTTCACAGGTCTTCTAATCTCCCTGCGTATAGCTTCATCGTCGGCTGGCGTTGACATCTTCAAGCCTGCTTCCTCAGCCGCGTTATCGTTTTCTCCTTGCTTGCCATCAATGCCTCCGGACTGGCTCTTAACTTTGACTTCCTTTCGGACAGCACCATCTGGTGTATAATCCAGTCCGGGTTTGGCTCCAATAGCTGTGGGATCTGAGCTTTCTTGGATAGATTCTGGAATTGGTTTCTCCGTATCTTCTTCGGCTGGTGAATCCGTCACCAGTTCTGAAACCGGCTCCGAATGACGAGTAACTTTCTCATGAATTTCAACAGTCTCCAAGACAACTCCTGTTTTCTGCTGGATGGAGATTTCCTCATTCATGGTGGCGAGTTTTTTGTGAAGACACAGTTGGCAGGCCCGGTGTCTTGAAAGGCGACGTTGGAAAGCCGCAGGCGCACAATCCCTTCAAATTGACAGAGTTACTGGGAAAATGGTCGGACCGGCACAAGCTAGTGAGTAGAAAGGAGATTGTTCAAGAATAGGAATTGAAAGAAGTGTACTTGGAATGCACAGCCTGATCACTGTAGATGAAAGATTTCCTGTCGCTCTCTGTATGGGGGCCAAAATCAAAACAACCAATCTAACAGCCGCAAGAAGGAACTATAGGCGAATGTTACACTACCTGTACAGCCTTATCCCACATCCCTTCTTTTTGGACAGAGGGCTGCTGACTTGATGTTTTATGTATGGGAAACCTACCAATTGCACTCTTGTTCGGAATGAGGCTGCATCCGCGGGAAGAGATGGCTAACAATATATCATCAGTAGCCAATAATCTGTCATTCTATAGAATGCCGCGCGAATTATTGACTGCACCAGTAAGCAAGCTCAGAGGCGGAGAAAAAAGTAGCCCACAGCTGAGAAATCGAATTACATAGGATAATTACGAGAAATATTTCGTTCGCATTTGTTGGTTATCCATAAATTTAAAGAGCTTGTAAGATGAAAATAACCTTATCTGTTATAAGTAATTTTTACAGGCTAGAAATCTTATATCTCGTGGCAGCATTAAATTACATTTTGAAGAGCCTCATAAGTTGTGGTTTTCTGTGACTCCTCCCATGCTGTGCCACCCTCCTCTACATCCTGGAAGCGTGTCGCAGCAATAAGGGTTTCCCAGAGAATACAAGCCCCTCGGGATCTCCGGCAGCTGGTGAAAGAGCTGAATGCTGCCCTGCACGCCATTCGTTGACCCCCGGAGAACGATCATGGGTAGGAGAGTCGAAAAGTGTGGCCCCATCTCAACTTCGCAACCTGGAATAGCAATAGCAATGGAGAACAACGAACACGCAAGATGAACTCCGAAAAGAAGAAACGTACTTCTTACTTCTTCTCTAGAGGCGAAAAGGGGAACAAAGATAAAAATGGAACCAATCTGAATCCTGAGGTCGCGAAAGAATGGTTTTCGGAGCGAGGCCGCGAGATTCACGATGCTCTTGGGGTTGAGAGTCAGTGGGATGCAGATGAAAAGAAATATAAACCCAACCCGCAAGTAGCAATTGAGTAAGATTCCAATTCCATCAAATAATCTTTCAAGAACTAAACAATTAGAAATCTCGAGAAAATCTTAGCCACCCACGATTTTGATGCGCCTCAAGGTGAACCTAAATTCTATAATTGTCCATGGGAAACGGTCTTTGACCAGCTCAGCCAAGCCAAGGGGGAGTATGACTCTCAAATGCATCTCGGAAGAGCAGCTATGGGTGGAATTGATCTTATTTCAAGCGGGATAGATCTGATACCAGAAGAGTACGGACTCGGGGTCATCAAGGGGGTTCTTGGTTTAATCTTCGAGGTAATGTCACAACTGGGTCTCTTAATAATTGAAATGATCTGATGAGTTATATTGCCGCAGTCAATTAAAAGAAGAGTAGAGAACAGGGAGAGAATCCTAGAAATTCTTGAAACCCTTCCCGAGGACATCATTATAATCAATGTAGCTTGCAGATCCTTGGACCCGGAGCCCAGGGATCTTGAGTTGCAAAGGGCATTCTACAGCAATGTTGCCGTGCAACTTCCAGATTTGGTTGAAGTATTGCTGGGAAAAGAACCATGTTTGTACATTTCCGCTTGAACTTCCTTTATGATTTTCATCTTCGACCACTAACTTCTTTTATTTTCCTTTCACAGGGTACCGAAAGACTTTAAGTTTCCTTACCCTCCGAAAGCAAGAAACCATGAAAATCGAAGACATTTTGTCGCGCTGGACTAAATGCATCACAAGATTCAAGGCACATATAAGAAATATGAAGGCTAGGATGATGGGAAAGATTGCATCGCATAGTGCTGCTGCCGAAAAGTACGGCGCCGAATCAAATAGAAGACTCGTCGCTCTTAGTAGCCAGGTTGGAGGCTTCGAGTCTAAGTTTGAAAACGTCCAGGATTTCATCATTGGGGCGGTGAAGGTGGAATTTAGTAGTATATCTGCTAAACTAGATAATTGGTTACAAGTTCAAGATAAAGGGGCACAAGCACAGACAATCATCTTCCACCAGATGCAGGAAATCATCAGAGAAAAAGAGATTGAAATTGAGAATCTACTAGAAGAGAAGGGCCTGCTTCAGCATGGTATGTCTCTATTTATATCCAACCCATGCTTCTCATGGGTACCAGGGTTAATGATCAACGGCACAGAAAACAATTACTCCAGTCACCGAAACAAAATGCAACGCATGCAACCCCACACAAAGCCTGAGGATGCATCACTTCCCATCATTACACAATTGGAGTTGATGGGCATTCTTGCCGTTTCGCCGCATGAATCTTGGAATGATTTAGATTATGTCTTCAGACAAGCCAGTTCATTCGACGCCAAGAACATGGGAAGAGCGAACTGGCTGCTCAAGATGGACGAATTCACTTCCTGGATTTCAGAACACCAATCTTCTATCCTACTGGTGGAGGGTTCTTTCCCCAACAATTTAATCAAGCCAGTTACATCCTTATCGATATTCGGATCGACCTTTGTCTCTAGTCTCATCAATAGCCCTCGTTGTATAGTTTTGTTTTTCTTTGGCGGATTGTATGCCGATGAGGAGGGCAGAAACTGTGGACCCAGTGGATTGATCAGAAGCATGATCACCCAGCTTTTGCTCAACGACAAGCTGCCAAAACCAATGCTGAACTTTTTATCGAAGGACTTCATCACTGCTTGTGAAAATCAAGATCTCAATGCATTGTGCGAGCTGTTCGAGCGTCTTGTCCTTCAGTTGCCATCATATACGCAAGTGTTTTGCGTCCTAGATGGCCTCGCTTGGTATGAGCAGGAGCCATGGACTTCGGAACTTTTATTGTTCATTTCCATGTTGGAGCAGCTAGCAAAGGGGATGGACGATACCCAGATGAGATCTTTGAAAGTTCTTATCACGTTCGCGGGCCGAAGCTTGAGGATTTCAGATAGAGTGGAGAAAGACCCTCGGCTCTGGAAACAGGTTTCCCTTGCGGAAGGCCATATTGACCATATGAAGATGTCGACTTTTGTAACATCGTCGGAAACGATAAAGTACTTGCCAAGTGATGATGGCTAAGAAGAGAAATCACGAAATTCTTTGCGATTGGGTGTTGGTTAGAGTGGGTGGAGGTTAAAACTGTTGACGACCCAATTTTTTACCTGTTGAGCAAGAGTTGGGTAGAAGAAGTCACAATTTAGTAGCGAAAGTCAAAGCCCGAGTCGCACCATCATGTATAGGAACTTCCACACATTTCAGAGCAATCTTACGGTGTAGGGGAATATGATAGGTTTGAGATGCAAATGCAGAATGCAGTCCATTGTGTTCTAGCATGACTCCTCTCTTCGATTTCAAGTCATATAAGCTCTAGCAGTTCTCTTTTAGACCCCTCTCTCTTTTTCGCAATATTCTCTACTTTCCGTGGTACCCTCTTCGATTTTAACTCCTCAAATTTCTGCACCGTCCACAATCTTTCACGTGGCATTGTGACAAGGAGAGACCTCTAGTTCGTGAGTAGTAAGCCACCCTGACATAGGTCTTGATAATACTTAACTATACCATATACGACTACAGACTGGGGAATTCAAACTTCTAAAAACCCCGGTGTTGCAAAGTGGCAAACGTCCCGTTCGTCCAGGGGCATAGGATTTATGCGAGTCGTCGAGGAAGTCTTGAACAATGTCTCCATTTGCGATATCGCGACGCATTAGTATACACCGTCAGGCCTTCTGCATCCACAAATTTAAATCTCGGCCTTTCGCCATGATAATGTTGAAGTTGCGACCTGTGTGCAAAAATATGGCAGGCGACGAGGTGTGGGAGCTAAAACCTCCATTGACTAACGCAGAATTGAAATCGCAGAATTTTGGTGACGAAACTCATCAGTGAGACTGTCTTCTCGGTGGGGCCTGGCTTCCAGCCAGTCGTACCTGCACTGATCACTGATTGTTTTATGGAGTAGGGCAGCAGCTTCTCTACTCTCCGATTGGTAAACGTTGCTGAAAACCGGCAGCGGAATTTTTTGTGATATTACTTTCAATAATGATTTTAGCTATCACATACGACCATAGACTGAGGAGAAATGGGCATCCCGTCCGCTCTGCCATACACAAGCCTCAGATCGGCAGATTAGTAGTTGGGTGGGTGACCACCAGCGAATACCTGCTGTTGTATGTTTTTGCTTTTGCCCCTGTGATGTGTAACAATTCTTTTTAGGAAAGGGGTGAATAGCGGAGATGAGATGGAAAAGAAAGGATGTATGCTATCATATAATGAACAGTTATTGACCCACTTTTCATTCAACCATTAAATGCCACGGACCCGAATAGGTCTGTGACGCCAGCGTCTCCCCCACAACACTTCAGATAATAAACACTCCACTACTGCGAAAGTTCACTCCAAGTAAAATAGATTGAGCCTTGCTATATCCAGCTGTATCAGTATTCTTTCAACCTAACCGTTATTTGATAACTTTTAAGTGTTTTTATGCGACTTCGACGTGGCGGATGTGGAAAATTATGCAACGTTAGCAGAGAAACAACATTTTATAGTCTGGCGACTAGCAGAGCAAATTTCCAAAACATCGAGCCTGCGTCGAATTGAGACTTGCACCCTGGATCCTGCTCAGATCCCAGGTGTGCAACATACCACCACATATCCGTCGGCCTTTACGCTCCGAAACAAGATATCAGTGTTCTAAGTAATCTCTTCCAACAATCCTCCTCCATCGCTCTCAAAGCTGGCTCGAATGCTTCCCTGTGACTCTGGTTGATAGACAGCGCGTCGGGGGACCCCGAAATAGAGACAATAACTATTTAAGAGACATAGGTCCAAATACTCTTCCTCCTGTTGTAGAAGCAGCAAACGCGGTGGAAAACCCTTCACACTGTCCTCAAAACTAATAGTGAGATTACTCTCCTTATTCTAGGGAACAATTATAAAAAGAAGAAAAACCTGGTCCTTCCAGTCGATATGGCTTTGCTATTTTAGGTCACCAGGATCCAATCCAGATCCTAGATTTGTCTATCTCGTGACGACTCTCGTAATCCATCTCTCCCTAAAGTCGATAGTATCTAGTATAACAGTAAGGACAGTGCTAAGTCGGCGTACTATAAGGTTTTAAACTTTAAAAATAAATATATAATTATAAAGTTTTAAACTTTAAAATAATATATAAATATAGAGTTTTAAACTTTAAAAGTATATATAACTATAAGGTTAAAAGAATATAATTCGCTAGAGTTAGCTATACGAGAAGTAGAGGTAGTATAAAAGTCGCTTAAGGACAAGCTTCTAAAAAGGGGGGGTGATATAACAGATCTAGTTCGAGTTATATGTTCGGAGGTTCCGAGCTAGTCTGTTCTAGGACTAGTCTAGGAGCTACGCTCCCTTAAGACAGCTGTCCTTCCTATATCTAGCTTCTTCCCTTCTTCGTCGATAATTCTAAGAACAGAGAGTACTACTTGATTTATACTACTTGCGTACGCTATAACATGTAATGTCGTAGGACTCTTACTAGCCGGTAAGGGATAGTAGAGAGATAAACAGTTAACGTGTTAAAGAGTGTCACAGACCT
>JAAMPI010000813.1:0-25148 GCA_013054445.1 Cudoniella acicularis | reverse complement strand
AAAAACATTCTTATAACTTAACTACGCCTTTTACTCTTTCTAATCCTTCGTAAAACTAAGTTTTAGTTACTTCGTCTAGTCTTTAAAGAGCGCGAATTTTAAGCTTTACTTACTAATCTTTACGAGCTAGATATATTCTCTTTTTATTATACTTTATTATAAAGACTCGTTAATAAGATTTAGGATAAGTAATCTCTAATATACTATTTAAGGTTTAGATTCTTAGTAGCGCTATTTAGTAATACTAGATTTTAGAATTAAGAATATAATTTCTTAGTAAAAATATATTTAATAATAATATAATACTAATAATTATTTTATATCTATTAGGAATTACGTTAGGTATTTTAGAAAGAGGAATCTTAAGTTTACGACGTTTAGATTTATTATAAAGCAAGAGATTAAATCTAGATCCCTATTATCGTAGAAAATTTATCTAATATAGTTTAGGTAAGGGAGTTAAATCTAGACACTATAATATAGAGGGACGGGAGGCCTCTAAAATAGACACTCAAAAACTGATGACTAAAAGACTCGAATCTCTAGGAAGGATGGTTGTTGTTCCTCTCTAGGAGAGGAGGAGAGAGCTTATATATATGAATATAGTCACGTGACACGGCACGTGACACAGAACCCTACTATAATAACTATTCGAAAGCTTCTAGGGGTCTAATTCTAATTCCTATCGTTATTATAGTTTTATATATTCTTAACCCTATTAAATCAATAACTATTTCTAAATAATCCCTAGTATATAGGAGGGGAGTTTTAGATCCGATGTTAGCTTATCTAAAGATTTTATAGGTCGCCTTTTACTAGTACTACTTAGCTTAGCTCACTTAGCTAATTAATTAGTAGTAGTAAAAGGCGACCTGTATTTAGGCACGTGCCTCTGTTCGGGATCGTAATTAAATTTCGATAAAGGATAAAATAGACCTAGAATTATAGAAGATAGGTTGATTAATTTAACTAAGTTAGCGATTCTATAGAAAAATGTAGGGTAAAACGTGGCTAATATATAGCTAAAGTTACTTCTCTATAGACTAATATATATAAATTTTACGCACTTTATTTAAGTATTTATTCTCTTTAGGCAACAATATTATATAGACGAACGTCTATAATATTAGTAGGATGTTAAGCACAAGGACCCTATATCCTCCCCTCGTGAACTGTGCCTTTGAATTTCCGTAAAGTTTTTGTTACACTAGATGTCTATATATTTAGAAAGAGAATGTGGCTTCTGTAGGCCTTTTTTGAAACTTGTATTGCACGTCGCTATTTTTCATCACTTTTCACATCGGTTGAT
Organism: Cudoniella acicularis; assembly: GCA_013054445.1. Taxonomy (NCBI): domain Eukaryota; kingdom Fungi; phylum Ascomycota; class Leotiomycetes; order Helotiales; family Helotiaceae; genus Cudoniella; species Cudoniella acicularis. Next base: position 23,839 of record JAAMPI010000813.1, on the reverse strand, counting down.
ATAGCTATTCAAAGCTAGAGGTACATAGGTAGCTTCTACACAGGATTTAGATTGAAGGAAAGCTTTAATTACATATAGAAACAGGTTGATCGACAGATTTCGAGTGGTGTTGGAGCTTCATTGTCTAATCTTGAGGTCTGCAACGAGAGCGGGACTGGTTGTGAAACTTCAGAAAGTCGAAATTTGAGCGTGAAATCAATGTCATCAAATGTATTATTATTATTGTATATAGTTGCGTAAAGCTTGACAGATATATAACAGTACATCGCCATCGAATTATGTTACCAGGCCTACTGTCCAGGAGAGCAACGAATACCTGCATATGTTAGTATGAAATCGCACTACTTCTCACATGTGGGTAGGTTAAAAAAAGAGAAAACTCACGCTGCAATCAGACAAGCTCCAAGTAGACGGCCAGGTTTCATATTTCTCGCGGACCAAACCGCAATGAGGGATGCACATCCAAGAACGGCCACCTGTTTAGAGTCGAATATCAAACCATGGCTCGACCCAAAGAAGCAATCGACAGTTGCAACGATAGGGCAAATGAGAATTGCACTATACATGGCCCGGTACAAGCCCAGAAACACCCACTCTCCAGTGACTGTGAGATCGGTTCTCTGATCTAGTTGGACTATGACGACAAACCAGACGGTGAGGTTCACGAATGGGAAGAAGATTAAAGCGATCCATTTCTGGAGCGGACTGGTTATTTTGCCGAAACCGCGAACAGTGGCCCAGCAGTTGGTGAAGATGGTTGCCATAATAGCAAGAAAGACGATGAGGTGTAGCAAGGTTTCGAAGGACCATTTCCAAGATATTGCGCTTTAGCAGGCAACGCAGCCTCTTTGTAATGTGTTATGACACTCGTGGCCCAGAGTATCAATTGAATTGCCTGTACTGACAATAGAAACACGACGGTCGATTGTGGGGTTGACTGTCTAACCCCAGAGTTCAACCATTCGAGAATTATCCACGACACGGAGGCAAGCAAGCAAAGATGCGAACTCTGAGTACACTTGGGGTGTGGGTACGTTGTGATGACAAACGTGTTATTTGCAGAGAATTTTCTGACCGTGACAAGCTGTAATCCAACAACCTAGTAGGCACAGGTTCAGCAAGTCTTCACCCCCGAGGACGATTGAGAAGTTACAAATAAGCTACAGCTTAAAATTGAGCCTGTGAGGAGCCAGGAGGCTAGTTCTGTGTAACCTTGACCGACAGAAATTATGCAAATCTATTGACTATTAGGCTGTAGATGGTCTCTTCGAGGCTGACTAAACTTACTAAAAGTTCTGCTGATATTGCCGTCCAAAAAACACAAGCAAGTTCGACAATATTGCTTCCATCCATTCCACAGGACTTTGCCATTGCGAACATAACGGCAAATCCCAAAATTGGTAAAGCAATAGAATTGACTATTCCACAGACAATTGTGTAGGCGGGTGGTATACCTGGCACAAAATTAAGAAAAACAAGAGAACCTAGTCCGCAAACCCAGAAAAATAGTGAGCCAAGAAGTGTATCGATCCAGGATTTGATCCAAGATATCCAAGGGTTGCAGCGTTCAATCCAGAAAGCAGCGTTCTGCCCAAATTGGGAGGTGATAAACCAATCGATGAAGCGATCGATGGGCAAGAGAAAATACCGTAGCGGTTTCCACCGATAAGCGAATCGCAGCAGAGCCTTCTTCAGGTGAACTAATCCAACTAGCAGGGACATTTTGGTGAGGTATCGGTCGTCAGTGACGAGCCTATCGTAAGGTATGTCTTTCAACTTCAACATGTCTTCTTCAAACCATTCAACGCCGAATGATGGAGTAGTGCTCAGTTCGATGTTTTTATTTGCATCGACTGGGGCGGTTTCTTGGAGATCATTCGCAATAGACCGCGACTGGACAGTTGGCGGCGGAAGCTGTGGGTGATTACGGTTGAAGAATGGGACGAGATCCAGGCCATAGACTTGATTTTCAGATCCCACAACTTTCCGAGGTCCTGTAATGGTTTGGAATCCTAGAGCTAAGCGTTGATCTTCGATGATGCTTATTTTCGGTGGTTTTAATGTAATGGAGTTTGTGTGTCTTTCAAGATAGATCTGATTTGGAAATTGGCGCACAGTCGAACGAGGAGTCTTCTGTATGAATGATTGCGCAAGTGTAAGCGGATCAATGGACTCCCTTCTTGATGCAGTGCTGGTATTGATTTTGGTCTCTGACACTGGAATGACCGTGCGTATATCGATGGGTACAATCCACTCTGCTGCAGGTAGGTTGTTTACGGCAATTGTTTGAAGGGAGTCCGACTCCTCGTGACGATCGATCACAGAATTTGTTATTTTAACAGGGATATGTTCCCATCCACGAGGCAAGCCAGATTTCTTGGGTTTGCGCATTCCCATTCCCTGTTGAAGGAATACGACAATACGGTCATTCTCACGTTGCTCAGCGAGAGATCTAGCGGATTGTTGGTACTCGGTCGCAAGCACGAATGCGTTTCTTCCTTGGTCGTCCAGAGCATCGACTACGAACCCTCCTCGGACTAAACATTCCACGGCCAAATAGCGGTTAGCCAGAACGGCCTCATGTAGAGCAGTAGTATGGACGTCCCGTGAACCTTTGCTTGTGTCATCAACAATGAGTTCAAGGACGCCCGACAAGAATGATCGAGTACTTGACGGTGTTGAGGCAGAATGGGCAACACGCTTGAAATGACGGCAAACTTCCTCCGCACAAGAAGCATGTGCATTACCACTGGTAGGGATTGACTCAAGAAAGTGGCGAAAAGCGGTCTTAGCTTCACCCTTTTCAAGAACGAAAGAATCCTCAATATTACAACCATTTTCAAGTAATAGTATTGCTATGGACGCGCGCTTTGGAGCTGGAATTTCCGTACTGCAGGCGAAATTCCATATGATTTTGGGTTCGGTGTGAAGCATGGAAAACTCGACCTGGGCTATAGGCCCTCGACACAGCCAAGGAACAATATGTGGATCTCTGAAGCGGAATATTGGGTGAATGTGACGACATCGAAAAATAGGTTCATGTTGACTAGTCTCCGGTTCATCGAGTACTGTTCCGGCCTTTTGAAAAATGAGCCTGAGTAGGTGGTTGTCCCAATTAACTGGATTTTCCACTCTACTCTCAGTACTAGGTGCCTGCCGGCATTCTGGGAGGACTGTTACTAGTGTTGCGTTCCAGCAGCAAAGAGAAGAACGTGATCTTATACGTGCTAAGACGTATAATTCTGTCAGAAGTTTTTCTTCAGGCTTGAGTCGCCACAGGGATGTTCGTACTGAAGGTCCCTGTAGTGATAATTTGAATGCCGAAGGAATGTTGTATCTTTTGATTTCAAAATCGTACTCATGTGTTGACCATCTCACTAAATTTCTGAGACGATTACACAAGGCATGTAAATCCAGATGTCCAGATTCGGGGTGCGGGAAAGGGTCAAGTGAATCGAAGTCGGCGGAGATCCCCCATGACGCAGTATATGAGTTGAACACCTCCTCACAGAATTGATGTTGACCATTTCCAGGCCAAGATTTTGTGAAGATCGCTTTAATTTGCGAGCGAATTGTAGGCTTGTCTTGGTGATGATCAAAATGGACAAAGCCAAGCAGACGGTCCTGCAAAGGACCTTCCTCGGTGCCATCAACCGGCATACTTGCTGGTAGATGGAATCTGTCCATTTGTTTGCTCCCTTGAGATCTGCTATTTGCCAACTTGGATTGGCGAATGTTCCATGCCTTTGGTACAAGTTGTTTGGCTTTCAATACCAGATCCATGAGCGACTTTTTGACAGGCTTATGTTCCAGGTCTCTTTTGTCAACACGGGGAAATATCCACGAGTCTAAGAAGCTCCATGGAGCTACATTTCTGAGTCCCGGCTCACAACTCAGCGCGTTGTGAAACACCAGGAAGACACGAGTTTCCTCTTGTTCTCTCAGATCCAACTCCATTTTCTGCAACGGTGACGTCCGAGTGGGTGTGAGTGGTAATGGCTTTACAACTTGGGAATCATCTGTTCTGAATTTGAGGAGCCGCAAATATTCCGTCTTTGCAGCAACAATATAACGGTCTGGGCTTGAGCCCACACAGAACCTGTTGTTACGTATAGGAGAGTCCCACTTGCCTGTGAAGACTGCCCAGGTGATCAGGCCATAAGCAAACAGGTCGCACTTCAGAAGAGGCGATACTGTTGCGTTGGAATTGCTAGCACCGAATAGGTGTGAGGTTGACATCTCCGGGGGGATCCATCCGTCGGTTCCTCGATAATCCACGGCATCGTCATGGCTCGAACCAGACATTCCAAAGTCGCATAACTTGGCCGTCCAGGAGCCGCCTTGCCAAAACATCAAGACATTTTCCAGCTTGAGGTCGCCATGGTATATGTCCTCTCGATGCAATGCACCGAGTCCTCTCCCAATATCAAGGCATATTTGACGAGAGACATCGTAGGGATGTTGGGCGGGGGACGATTTCCGCATAAACTGCCGAAGGTCGGTCGTGGCTCGCTCAAGAATCAGAAGCGGGATTCGAGGGATTTGTGCAAAGGGATTTTCGAGTGTGTCCAAGCAGAGGCCCCATCGTAGAAGCTTCACGATGTTGGGGTGTTGTCGAAGTGAATCTTTGCAGAGTTTCTCGATTTCGACCTTGGCAGAGTGCAGCTGGGCCGCAAAGCTCCGTGATGTCGCATCTCCAACAGCTTCGACCTCGTCCTCGTTCGAACCAAACCGAGATGCCGTGCTCGGTGGCAATGGATACTTCACGGCATACGTTTTCAGCAGCCGGATATCGACGAGACCTGAAGTAGCGGCGCCGGTCTCGATGGTTGCGCAGAGGGCTTGGAGCTCTCCAGACAGCGCAAGAACCTCGAATTGTCGACCACGGCCCAGGACATGATTGAATTCGGTGCGCAGGCGGATCAGCGTCGGGCCCGGTATGCTCTTCTCTAGTAGAGTGTTGAAGATCTGGGCCAAGTCGCGACTGAGGCTGGAGGTGGGGTTGAAGCTGGCAGCAGACACTGCCTGCGATTGAAAGGCCGTAACATAGCTGAGGGGAGAGTTGCTGGTGAGTGTTGAAGCCGGCGTCACAAACCCCGTGTCATTTGATACACCAGAATCACCAAAATCGTGATCCATCGGCATTCTCTGCGTCAGACTGCATTTCCAAACATTATGAACGATACATCAAGGAGTCAATGTTCTCGGAGTTCGAGGAAGTTTACCACAAGGCTGTGCAAGCGCCCACGGCGTCGTGGCGTGCATCCGCATTTGCGATTCTGCATCAGATCCAATGTAGGCAGCCAGTCACTGCTGTTAAGGTCACAATGAAAACAAGGCGATGCCATCGCTGAGGTACGTAAAATGGCCAGTGTTCCCGTCTGCCTCGAGGGAGGCTCTTTCAGAGGCTTTCACTTCACCTGTCGTAGCCTTGTTTAGGTGCCTGGGTGACCTCACTGCTTTCTGCTTCATATTTTCTACCTTTGCAAGTTCTATGGGTCCCCTTTTAATCTCCCTGAGATTGTGAGCTCTGAACTGGGCTTCTTTTAACCCCGAAACCTCAAACGCAGCTCGAGTTCGAGCACGGTAGCACCATCATGGAGGCAGCCGGTCTCGCGCTTGCGGTATTAGGTACCTACAAGGAAGTGTATCTACTTGCGAAATTCATTCATCGCACTATCTCGTCCGCTAGGAACCAAAAGGCCCAGCGAGCAGAGCTTGAGAAAAATTTCAGAACCCAGATCCTATTCCTACAGTCTTTGGGCCTTGTTCTCTTCACTGGCGAGGCTATCACAAGAAATCAAGCCCTCGATACAGTAAGCTAGATACACTTGCCATCACAAAATGAAATAGGCACTGATTATTTTTTAACAGCTGTGGCTCGAATATATTTTTGATACATTCGAAGAAGCTCGACTAGCGTGTGGAGACTATGCCAGACTGGCCGCAAAGGTCGATGAAGAATACATCCAACACTCCCCAATACTAAATCCGGCGCTGGCGGTCTCCAATGTAATCGAGTTTGACATCAACACTCCGGTCACCACCAATCAATGGGCGCCAGCAGTCATCTTATCCAATCTATCTTTTGGATGGCTGAAGGCAAAAGCCAAGAATGATATCATGCAACCTCTTCACTGGGCATTGTCAGAAAAGAGAAGACTGGAGGCTATCGTAGCAAAATTCGTTCAATTGAAAGGGAGGTTGCAGGAAGTCCTGCCATTGTACACAGCTGTGCATGCTCCACTGAGCAATCAGGATCTACAAGTACTATCCAATCTCGCAAAAAATCAGAATGCTCAGACACTTGGATTGGCTTCTCACGCACAACTGCGCCTGATACAAGCAGGCGACACCGACAATAGGCCTAGTTTGAAAGATTTAGATTTATCTTCCTATCGCTTGGAAGATGTTTCTCTTCAAGCGTCGACTTTGACCATCGGAGAACTCTGCCCCGCAAATTCAGTGGCGGGCTCAACCAACTCTTCACAAAATGTCCTGATCGAGTACAAGAGCTATCTTCCTCCTCAAAATGCCGGAGAAATTGTCAATAGCGAAGACTACAAGTCAAAACTCCACGAAAGAGTTCAGCAGCTTGCCAGGATTTTGTCATCGGCAGGATATGCGGATCTGCATACACTTCCATTAAAAGGACTCATCAATCAGAAAGAACACGGGCGCCATGCATTCGTCTTTACGTTCCCTCGAGATACTGCCGAGATTGAGCCAGTTTCTCTACATTCAATGATAGAGGCGCAAGGACAAAAGAAAAATGAATATCGATTGCTCTTGAACACTAGGTACGCTATTGCCCAATCGATTGCCAAGAGCATAGGTGGTTTCCATGCAGACGGATGGGTGCACAAAAGTCTCAGAAGTCAGTCCGTGGTCTTCTTCAAGAACAAGACAGCACAACACAGTATCCTAATCGACAAACCTTATCTTGTCAACTTCGAATACACGCGCCCGGAGAACGACGGGACAATTCTCGATTATGATCTCGATATCGAGAAAGACATTTATCGGCATCCGGATCGGCAGGGAATTCCCAGTCGGCCATTCACGAAAGTACATGACTTATATGCATTGGGTGTTATCCTGCTCGAAATTGGCCTCTGGCAAAGCGCACGTAGTATATATTACCAGGCTTTGAGAGCTAATCCTGGCTCGAATCCGGTCCCGGATGATATCCGCAATATGTTTTTGAGCCTTGCTAAGAAGAAGCTTGGACATCTTATGGGAGAGTCGTACCTCAATGCTGTTTTGCTTTGCTTATCTGGAGCATACGAAGAGAGGACTTCTCAGCCGGATTTTTCGATGGTGTTTTACAAACAGGTTGTGAAGGGGCTGTCTCTTTTGCCGAGTGAGTAGTATCTTTGAGGATTGCATTTGATCTTCGACATCAGAGAAGAAGTCAACTAGATATAGCGACTTCAAAGATTTGTTGCCACTATGTTTATAAAATAATTAAAAAAGGATGCATACAGGGATTAGATTCCTTCGAATCTTATTCTAAACACGTGTCGCTACCGAAGCAAGCCAGACATAACCCTGAGGGTTCGTAATATGACTCAATCACCCTCTCGATAACCTTATTACTCCTCCAAGTCCTATCACAAGAACCTCCACACTTCCCATTCTCAACCTTCCAGACTTTTCCTCTCTGTTCCACAACATCCACCAAACAAGCCCCCAAAAATGGCAGTCAAGCAACCCCGCCTCACCCTTCAAATCCTCAACGAGGACGACCACCTCCTCGAGTACCACGGCCTAATGTCCGATCCCAGCACGGCAGAGTGGTCAAGTCATCCCCCTACAACTTCACTAGAAGTCACGCGTGCATTTCTTAGGGAGAAAGGACCGCCGCCGCGGAAGCCTTGGAGTAAGAGTTGAGCGATTTGCTTACCTCCCGATGCCGAAGAGGAGGAGGGAAAGGGAAGTAATAAGAGGAAAGGGGATGAGGAGAAAAGGCCGAAGTTGATTGGCGCTATTGGATTTCCGATGGAATCGGTGGTGAGGTATAGACTTCTTCCGTAAGCATTGGGGGAAGGGGTATATGACTGGGGCGTTGAAAATGTTTACTGAGATGTGGTGGGGGTTGGAAGGTCAGTTCCTCTACATCTATTCCTTTCTTTGATTTCCACTTCGTCAATTTTTCCCTCCGCGCGTACCAACATCTTGAAACAATTCAGCGTTATGCTTCCAAAATTTTTATCCCTGTGGTGATGCCACCTAGTCCACATTTCTAACTTCATACCAGAAAACAAGAAATACGACGTACTCCGCGCAGCCACCGATCCGGAGAACGTCGCCAGTCAGAGAGTGCTTGAAAAGGCGGGATTCAAGAAGGGGGAGTATTTAAAAGCACATTTTCGGAGGGCTTCGAAACCCGCTGGGGGAATGAGTGATTTACAGTGTTTCTATATGGATCGACCTTGTTAGAGGAAAGAAATGAGCGGGGTAGTTGTATAGAGTTTTTCAATGGTGAGATACAGAAGTAGGTGAAGAATGTAGAATTTAGAGTAATACTTAGGTTTGTCTTACATTATTCTGTTATTACCGAATGACTTGTTACTTTTCAAATAGTACTGTAAGGGCTCTCTTTTATCTAAAGTAGTAACATGATTAAGACTATAAGTTTAAATAAAAAACCACATATTAATCTATTCATTGCCATACTATCTAATAGGTCGAACCCACTCTCTTTAGCGTAGTGTTTTTCCACATCCGTCTATTTCCACGTGGATATGGCTCCGAACGAGATCGGGACACTGGGGATGAATTTCGAGTAGGTCAAAGATACGATTTTCGTTGCAAATCCGCGAGTCGTCATCTTTAATAGAATATTTCAAGACAATCCCTCTGAGACTTTGTAAACAAGTCCCACTTCACCCCAGGATAAAAGCTCCAGCTTGGGTGGTCGGTTGTGAGAAGTCATGATGCTTGCTTGGCTGGCACTGGTGACGAACGTGCTTTAGTGGGGAACTTGTAGTGTGCTTACTAATCGTTTCTAGTGAAGCGACTGACGCTTGGACTCAATAACGGGCACGTCTACTGGTAATTTAGCATCAACAAGGAGGCAAATTTTCTGCGAAGTGAGCCGATTTTATTTCTTAAAGATAAGAGCAGCGACGCCTTACAGGCTGCGCAAACTCCCCACATGTTTGTGCTTGGCAACCCCGCTCTTGCCGCGGGGTCACAAGCCTTCCGTCAATCATCATGACTTCTCGGCTCGGCAGCAGGAGCAGAGTTTGGACAATTTCAAGACGAGCTCTCTTGAAATTGTCCAAAGAATTGATTTGACCTCCTCTTCAAACCTTTCCAAGAGAGCCTGCTCGTGCGGGTGGTAGAAGTGGTTGGTGCGTGACGGTCACAATACGTACATTTCTAGGCATCCAGCCTGCGAATGGATGGGGGCCAAAGAAGCAGTGCTGATCAATGATAGCGAGGCAATGAGGGAGGATACATCACATTACTGCAGGAAGACATGGCCGAAGAAAAGTGAGTAAAGGTGTCCGTCACCGTGGGGCCATTTAATGAGTTGAATTGCTGTAGACTACCTAAACATAGGGTGGATCCCTCAAATCGAAGCACTTGCCGGGATGGACGAAAAGGCCGTCAGAGACTTCGACGGGATGCCCTAGGGTCGTAGAGGTGCTTCTGCTTCCGGTTAGGCGATGTCTCTTGAAGAACTGCCAGCTGCTCCAAAATCTCTGAACGCTCGAAGTCTACCAACACTACATTTCTGATCTCGGGATTCCATAGCACGTTCGGTGGCCGCACATCACGATGCTCCACTTCGTAATCCGATATCTTTGTAACTGCCGCGCTCGTTTCCCCTGCCGAATCCCGTCCTATGGCTGACATCAAATCGCTCCGTGCCTGCACGCCTGCCCATGACATGAGCAGCATGTGAACTATTCTGACCCCAAAATCAAGAAAGGACGGACGAGGGAGATGTTCCTGAGATAAACTAGTATAAGCTTTCCTTGAACTTCGTCCAAGTGTCGGTAAACCGAGCCTTCGTGCTTCAACTTTGCTTTGAATGCCGTCACAGTCCCTGTAGCAACGAAAGTATATCCATACGATTCCAGAGTCAATCTGAATAGAGCGCCACGGGCACCTTACTTTCCAAGTGGCTCACACCCATTGTCAGGGTTTTCAGCGAGTTGGCGTAACCATTAAGCTTCAAGTGATCTTTTGACTCTTCACAACTCCGCCTTCAAAGTCGACCATCTTACGTTTAAGCGCCCCAGATTGTACGGTTCGGTTCAAGAACATTTCAGGTATGCGTTCGTGTTCGGTCAACGTTGCGGATTCGAAAGCATATAAGAGGAGTTGTTCAAGGCTAGGAAGAGAAAGCAGATTGAACCACGGCGATTCGATGATTTCTAGAATACCCTCAATAGAATCCCTCCCTTCGAGAATCGACATTATGTACGATAGAGGTGCTGTCGCAGAGAGAACCTGTACCCAGCAGGAATGCACGATAAATAAGCGCACCTATGACAGATTAGCAAACAGGCATTAAACAAGGATTGCTATACTTCGTGCCTTTACAACTCCCGCATGCGTCTTTTGTTTTCTAAACATAGCGGCCATGGACAACATCGAGTATAGTTCTACCACGGTAGGAAATGATTCTGGGCGCTTTCTGTGCCTTGTGACAACTCCTACGTATTGAACTATGCAGCCATTCGCATCTGGTATTGCAATATTCATATCCAAAAGTGTGCCACAGGTGTACGTATCGTGCTTCATATGAATTCGACCTCTTTATCTCAACCACAGGGTTAGTCGACGAACAACTAGTAGGAGCGCCAGACCAAACATACCTTCTGTTATGCATATATCTCGGAGCATGCTTGCTCAAATCGCAGATAAAGTGGACGAGGAGAGAGGAGGTATACCGGGAATGGTATTTGACAGGAGCTTCAGGTGGATTAACAATGGTTATCAGCGCTAGTTGTTGTTGTGCTTTGCGCTTAGGATCCCAAAGAAAGCTTCTTATGACTCCAATGTTGTGCGGACCGCGGAGCTGGTTGCTTTCACATTGCAGTTGGGCGATGTGAAGATCAGCCATATCGGTGCTGGTCGGAGTAGCAGCTTGTGAGCAACTTGAATTACGGAGAAGACGCCGAGCGGTGGTAAGCCAAGGCACTGACCTACGGGTTCGAGATAGATCGACCTTGGCCATGTGTCTGTTGAGGGATGAGGCTGTTCGTTGATTGACGTGAGATTCAATGTTCTTACGTTTAATTTCGGAACCATATGGCGGCCTAAGGCCACAATAAAGGCTCGAAGCCGAAGGTCAAGTCCGACCGAGGTTGATGGAGTTCCCAAGTCGGGACTAGAAGGAGATGTCATACCGATGTCGAGCCTGAGTGAGGCACCAATCCACAACACAGAACACGGTCACAGTAAGGTGGTTTTCTAGATTCTAATTTTACTGCTCATCTCACATCACGATGCGCAATATGAATGCCCCAGTCTCGGTAGAACAATTTTGGCAAATATTTCCTAACTGGCCAGATGATTCTATATCTCAAAGAAAGGATCCGATACGATCAGGCAGTTCATGGGGCATTCGAGAAATAGGCACATTCCAAGCCTTCCGAGAACCTCCAACGGATCGGGTACCACTCTTCCTCGAGGGTTACTGGGCCGAAAGCGAAAGTCGCGTTTCCGAAAATGTCGATTTCCAGGCTCTGTTCAGGCTTCTTGCAAGTCCCTGGAGGGCACTGAACCATGAGCAAATCCAGAAAACCGCCGGTCCATTTGCAAGTTTTCTTTCTGCTCTATCGCAGGTTATGGAGAACCCTATCGCAGCTGATACTGATCGGCTTATGAGAGAACGGGTCCAGAGTCAACTAACCGATCTTAGATCAGATCAGAATGTTCCAGCATCTGGTAGTTCTAGGTCACAGGAGACTCCACCCCCTTTTGGTTCTTCACCTCCCGAACAAGAATACCCAAGCAAGCGTTTCCGCGCAGATCGTTCTTCTGGAAGCTATGTCCCGTCGGACCCAGAAAGCGACCAGTCGATTTATGATCAACGGGCAAAGTCCGAGTTCGCTACTAATTTCTGTATGATTGAACTCTTACGATGTGTCACCGAGCTTTCAAGGAAGAACGTAGATCCCAGTCACAGAATGGAGTGGGGTATTGCACCAAATACTTTCACAGTCCAGGCAGGACAGCACCAGTTTTCGTCCACAAATGATGGTGGGCTTGTTAACAGAGCCGCTCGATCCGGACATTGGCAACGTGTGTCCGAGGTTTGCTACTGTTCCCTTGAGGTTTGTTGACGATATGAAAGGTTCTTGAGTTGTATATTGATGTTTTTTTTTCCCCAGGCAAAATCATGGTACAGTGCTTCTGGGAAGCTCGATAAGGGAAAAGCACAGGAAACAGCGCATCTTGTTGGGATGTTCTCTCAGCGCGTTCAATCCCAAGGACTATCCGAGCAAGATATTGTGTATGACTCCTTTCTGTAAGTCACCGGACATCTAGCTAATAGGCCTAGTTTACCATTAATATCTGTGTCGCAAAATCTATTCTCATTAGTATATGGCCATTTCGCAAAAGAGTATGAGGATTATCTGCGAGATGGTTCTCAATCTGAAGAATTGTCATTTATAAAGGTAGAGGAATTTGGCGTTTTCAGACTTCAGGACCCAACAGAATTGAGGACCATTTGTACGGCTATTATTGCCCTTACGTTGCAGACCCAAGATTTGATTGAGAGTTGAAAGTCTAGCTAACCCGGCATACATCTATTACACTGACAATACAAATTGGTAGTTCTAATCAATACAATCTCAACTCCCTAGCACCAGTCCTTTGCGTACAAGCTAGAGGAGTGCATGAACATTGAGAAGATTGAATCCTTGAAATCAATTCTAGTATCACCATGATCTTCGCCATCCTCTGCTCGCGAGCTGAGAGTTGAAGAGAAACATGGGGAGTAAGCCACTGCAATTCAGACCCCTTCATAACATAGTCTTGCAGCACAGAGCCTCCATGTCAACCCGGCTACCTTCTTAAGAATTCTTCTTCGACCTTACAAGCCACATAAAGCTAGGATCACTTTGTCAGAATCCTGCTCTGCATTAACGTCCCCAGAATAGACCAAGAATCCATCTCCAATTTTTGCTCCAACTACCGCCGCTTGCGTCTCATCAACATGGGAAGGCGGGAAGACAGGGGACTGCGTCGTGCCCCCAGGGAGGGGGACGAAAATCTTTTCGTGCTGGTTAGCATTCTTAACATGGAGGACCTTCATGCTATACGCAGGTGGGAATGAATCCTTCACAATGCTAGCAGGAAGGGTGCAGGAGGGATTGAACTGAAAGGTCGCCCGATGGTAATCTCCATGCTGCCAAGGAAGGCCAAAGCCTTCATCAAAGAACTTATCAAAGACGTCCATGCGGGTAAAGTTGGGGAAGTGTAGCCCGAATATAACCAGACCTCCATTTTGAATGTAGGACTGCACCTTTTCAAGCACTGCTCTATTCTTCGTTTCTGTCAAACCTTCGTCGGTGACAAGGATCGCTTTTGGGTTATTAGCTTCGAGATATTGGATCGCATCGTTGGAAGACTTTGCTCGTTTCAACTGCGCAAACTTGTCGAGGCTGTCGATCAAGGACGAGTATGTATCATCGAGGAAGTTTTGGAATGCGAGACTGAGGAGAAGGATCTCGGAGCGTTCGGAAGCCATTCTGAGTCTTCGGGCGCTTTGGCGGAAATCGTACAGGATCAGTGCTAAAGGGGAGCCCGGAAGTAGGGGAGTAGGAAAGCTCTCGGACGAGTATTTTGAAAGATAGTATTCAGATATTCGATTAATCGCGTTAAAGAGGGCTATCGTAGTAGTGCGGTCAGAAAGCTTGAGCGGGGTAGACTCGTGCACGTAGGAAGGCACCGCGCTCGTTGGGCCTCGCGTAACCTCGAAGCTGCCAACACAAAAACCGCGTTGCTGCCATGTTTCTCGCTGAGATGAACCAGAACTTTCTAGATCGTCCATAGATTATAAGTTTCTTCCCCTCTCACATGATAAAATCAAATATGCTAACTATTTGTCAAGCCTCAACTACTTCACCGACCAGTGATCAATTGGCCAAATTCAGTCAATTAAGCCTTTCTTGACATCGTCAGGCGCCAGCGTGCGGGAGTGAGCTGCGAGAAGGCCTTTTTGTTTGCACATCACAAAATCTGCAGGAGGCCTCACGGACACATCTTTCACTAACACATTTCAAGTTTTGTTGCATATCGCAAGAGGGCGATTGCATGAGAAGAGCGGCCTATCGCAAAGTGTGTGATACAGATGCTATCGGGTGGTGAGCCCTGCGCACTTCGCTGTCAAATACTCGAAGCATTCAGCTCTTCCTCCTCCACTGATGTATACCAAGGAAAGTGGCAGACCTATCAGTCAAATTTGGGGGAGTACAAGTTGGTATCGACAAGGGGGACTGATGTTCCGTCGATCAATTATCGACAAGCAACACCTATCGGCGGCCATTTAAAGTCAAGGCTATCCGAGTGTGATCATTCTCTTTTCACGCCGCCCCAGAAGAGGGTCTGGGCAATCGCGGGGTAAACGCGGCTGAATGTGGAGCCTGGAATGACAGCCAGCAGTGCATCGGACCCCTAGTTTCAGCCTCTTTGTGTAACGATTAGACCTAAAGGGTGCCCTGGAAAATCCTCAAACCTTGGCAAAGGCTGATGCATGCGATCGAACTGGGCGTTCCGCTTTATCACGGGATAGTATGGATGACTTGCAACCTTAGAATATAAAAAGAGACTGCTGTGTGAAAGTAAAAATTCTGTCTCGTAGGACACAACTCGACACCATATCCTTGAGTAAGCACTGTAATGGGGAGTTTTGGTGATACACTGTGCGCGGGTGGTTGGAGAATCTTACTCTCGCCAACACCCAGTCCCATCAAAGGCCTGCTGCACCATCTCGCCAATCTAGTATTTATACCTCGAAAACTCTCTTCCTCAATAATCTCCACATGCCATCCCACCCTACAGAGGTCGAGCACTTGTGCACCACAGAATGGAGTCTTCAGCATACCGCGGTTCTACCTCGGACTTCTCTCGCATTGACTCGGGCATAATTGTCAAGTCGCCTATGAAGGTTTGGGCGGGAAACCCCAACTGCAAGAAACTGGAGGAAGAAATGGAGGAAGCCATCTCTTTTGAACGACGGATTCTGGAAAAACTAGGTCACTATCCCAGAATCTTTCTGTTTGTGTACCGTCTAACCTCACATAGCCGCAAAACTAAGCGTTCTTAACAGATATCTGGGGGTTCATGCCCCTTCCAAGGGCATTCTGCTTACCGAAGCAAGCCATGGGAATCTGCAGGCATATATTAACTTTAACAACGCAACAATTAACAATTCTCTGCGTTGGAAACGGTCTGTGCAAGCGGTTGAGGCCGTTGCATATGTGCACGGACAGGGCGTGATACACTCGGACCTGCGACCCGAAAACTACCTGGTGCAAGCCAACGGTGAGCAAAGCGGCGAGTGGTCACGTGCCACGAGGCTTGGCGAGCTCATAGACATTGTTAGGATTCAGGTTAAATAACAGCAAGAGATTTCAGCTGCGGTAATGCGATACAACTACGAAGAACGAGGTGAAAAGTCTAGGGGTTCTGGAGGTTCACCTGCGCTGAACAGACAACAGTGAACAGGTGCCCGGCTAGGAAGCTCACCCTCGGCTCAGGCTAAAGTGGCCACTGCTCACGTCCGGAGACTAAATAAAACCAGTGGAGATGAGATTAGAGTCTGACTTTCGTGGTGGCTTGAGTTTTGTTTATTTCACTCTGGGGAAATTTGAGGGCACGATTTAAAGAAAGGAGGTTTTATGACGGACACGTAAGTGGTGATAAAGAAATAGAGGGTGGGTGGAGCATACATAGAAGGGTAGGTATGATCGACCGGCTTAGGATGAGATGGGATGGTGGGGTGATTGTATAAGCGACTTTTGTTCTGACTTGCTAATAAAGTTTTTATAATTGAACTTGAAACCTCGTTCTTAATTGTGCCCCATATTTGTAAAATAGAATTGGCACCGGAATGAAAGCCAAAGCCAAAAATCCAAACAAACTATTTCCCCAACCATAGCCCAAGGTACCATATAAGCGGGGAGCTGCAAGAGGCAAAAAAGTACCAAACAAAGATCGAAGCACTGTGTTGGCAGCCAAGGCTGAAGCGGCAGCCTGGGGCCCAAAGGCATCGACGAGATATATCTGGGCTGGTAGCTATGAAGAAGTTAGATTGGGAAACGGCTGGTAGGGTTTTGACGGCAGACAGAGAGTGTACTTACCATAACAAACAAATTGCCCAGGCCAATAAAGCTTGTACCAACAATTGGTGCCATCCATTGAACCTTTTTCTCGGCAGTCCATCCGTACCAGAAAAACCCAATAGGAATAATTGGCGTGAAGTACACCATCAGTGGCAATCTATCTTCGGGAGTCATTTCTCCCTTATGTTTTGCTGCCGCTCTTGCTTTCAAAATCCTATCGCTCAAAATTCCAAAGAGGATAAGGCCCGTGATCATGCCTATCCCTTGCCCAAGATACGTCAATCCAGAAACGCCAACTCCGAAATGATATTGCTCTATGAAGACTGCCGAATAAGTGCTGAAGCAGAGGAACATTAAGCCAAAAACAAACGCGACGTAGATGGAAAGCAGAAGCACGACGGGTGATAGAATAAGCAATTTCAATGGCCGGGATAAACCACGTCCAAGATGAACAAGCGGCGACAGTTTTCCACGGCCCTTGGCTTGAAGCGCCATATTCCCCGTTGTCTTTCGGAGCCGAGCAGCTTTTCGTTCAAGTAATATTGGCCCATAGGTTTCCCGCATGAAAATCGCAGCTACAGCAAGCCAAGTTCCTGCCTTCCCAACGATCAGATCTGCCCCATGAGTATTTCGCAAAATAAATAAATATACGTACGGCGATAGCCACAATCCAAAACGTCCATCTCCAGCCAAGCTGTTGTGCAATAAACCCTCCTGCGACAGGGCCAATAACAGGCGCGAAAATTGGTCCCACTGCCGTCACAGCCATGGCAGCCCCCCTCTTCTCAACTGGAATCACATCTGCGACTGTTCCTCCGCCGATGGTGGAGGGAGACGAGCCTGCGCATCCGGCAATGAAACGGAAAATCAGGAACGAGGTGATATTTTCACTCCATCCAGAGGCCAGGAGAAATGCGACGAAAGTGGCGATTGAAAGATGGTACACGGGCAAACGTCCATAAAGCTCGGATAGTGGCGCTATGACCAGAGGTCCAAGACTGAAGCCAAGGAGGAAGATACTAACTGTTAAGGTTCCAATTATTGGATTTTCTTGGTGGAAATCTTTCATTAGAATCCCGGAACCCGGAGCGGATATGGTCGTAGAGAGGTTCCTAATACACATCAGGACCAGCTTCATCGACGGAGCAATCATTCTAATACTGACACCAGAAATATGATGATGCTAACCAAAGCAACATGGCCTATTGCCTTTCCTTTCGGCCAATTCATCGGGTTTTCGGGATCGTCCGGCCCGTCCCATTCAACAATGTCCATTGCTTCAGCGGAATCAGCTCCGGAGCTCTCCTTGTCTGATGACATTGTTGGCAACGAATTTCGTTGTTCAATGAGTCCGCTTTGGAAAGATATCTCTAGCTAAGTGATTGATGATTCTGAGCATTGTTGGTCGTTTTCTTTTGTTTCCATCTGAGTACTTTGTCTCGGAAGTCGGCCCAACCCAGCGTTAGGCTAAACAACTGAACACCGAAACGTGCATGTAGTGATACTCACTCTTGCATTTTAATCACCGACGTGCACGCATTTCTACGGAGTCCGTACAACCCTAGGTCCCTAACCCCCGGACTTGCAGTTTAGCCTAATATATCCGACATCGAAACAAAGCTTCAAAGAGCTATTTTTAAATGCGTAGGATTTGTAGGTTTCAGGCTCGAGCCTTCGAATGGAATGCAGAGATTTTTGTAAAGGTTTCAGCCAATGAGGTGAAGAAGATAATTCTATATCACCTAAGAGATTTACAGGGCTTAAAAAGTAAATATTCCTTATTGAATCAATAATCAAAGAAAATCTATTGAATACCTAGGATACCCTAGTTACCCCTGTTACCCCGGCTACCCAACTGAATCCAGTGGGGTGGATAACCCGGGTACGGTAATCTGGGTTACCCGGGGTTGCTCTACCTAGGTGCCCCTAACTCAAACCCCTGTAAGAGCCACGAATTCCAATCCTCCGCTTCGAAAAGAGGGTTTCGGCTATGGTAAGAGAAAAGTTATCTTAACGAGGAGTGATAAGAGTGAGTCAGATAAGAGTATCGCATTATATATAGAGAAAGTTAGAAAAATAAACACCGATTATCTAGCTCTATATAAAAAGAACGATGAACAGCATTGCGACAGAGAACCCCCTAAAAAGGCAACGGCGACCGATGGTACAATTTAACCCTCCTGTATAAGTTTTACATGATCAACCGCTGGCTACTTGACTTTTATCCTCTTCCTCAAGCATAAACTTCCACATGCAGTCAGCCGCTATGCGCGCGCCATCCATGCTCCGGATCGTCTCTGCCAGTTCCATGGCACGGACTTTATAGTTCGCATCTGCTAGGACTGTTTTTACCGCGGTCCGGATGGCGTGGGAATGCCAGCTATGTCGTTGGATGCGAATACCTGCTCCGGCATCCATCACGTTGTCGAGATTAGTCTGCTGCTCGACTTGCAGGGCCACCCCCACGATCGGGGTTCCGGCGGCAATTGCTGTCTGTACCGTCCCTTGGCCACCATGCATAATGACGACGTCGGCCAGGGCAGCCGCGGCGGGTGCGGGAATGAATTGATCGGTCACTAGTAGTCGAGGATCGTCGTTGGCCACGTCACGAGCTTCCTTGAGCGAGCAAACCCCACGGTCCGCCAAGACGACCGCGTTCCAATTATCGTGCCGATCCATGACCAAAGCTTTAATTGCCTCGAAGAGAAACTCCTTGGTGCCCGAGCTGCCCATGGTCACGAGAACTGAAGCGCCATGGTCGTTGCGCATATGCGCCGCGATATCTGGATCGAGCTTCACGTTGGCGTGGCTCGCAAATAGCGGGCCCGTAATGACAATGTCGGCGGGGAGACGATGGGAGTAGTCGGCGTGGAACGTGGGCAGATCGTTCACCAGATTCAGATCCGCCTTGGCCATATCGAACAAGCTCAGCGGGGTTCCGGCCTTATTGGGCCAGCCGCAGGCGGCGGCGGCGGCACCGAGGCGATGCTGGCGGAAAGTGGGCGCAAGGACCATCAGGTGGCTGAAGTTCCGGGCGAGCCACTGCCGCACCGGGCGGGGCAGGCGGGAAAGTCCCGGGACCATGTCGGGCAGATCTCGTACGAGACCATTCGTGAAGCTGGCCAAGTGCAGCGGCAGTGGGAGAAATGAGATGGTGCGAATGCCGAGCAAGCGAGCTGCGAGGCTGGCCGGCGGCCACATGCCGTGCAAAACTACGTCTGGGCGCAAGTTGCGTAATGCCTCCAGCTGCCCCTCGATGAAGTTGCGTGCGATGGCTTCGGATCCAAAGAACTCGGGAAAGTCCCATCCCAGGTCGTCGGCGACGCTGCGGCCGGGAACGCGGGGCTGGCACGGCACGATGTTGAAGCCGGCCTGTTTGATGATCGGCTCCAAGCGACTTCCGCAGGAAAGGAAGTCAATCTTCAGGTCTTGGCCCTTGGGGCAGTGCTCGCGTAGGGCGGCGGCCAAGGCTATGGCACGGGTGGTATCGCCTGCATCTTGAAAGGCAGCGCAGACGACGAGATAGGTATGCATTTCTGCTCGGGATACGTGTACGGTAGTAGAATAGACCAGAAGTTCCGCATCGTCTCTGCTATGCTAGCTCCATGGCACAGGCTTTATAGTTAGCATCCGCCAGGACTTTCTTTTGACCGCCTTTCGGATGCTATAGGAATGCTAGTTATCAGTCACCAGTAGTCATCCGCGACTAAGACCTTAAAGTACAGGTAACACGTCGTCCCGTCTTTTCTAAAAACAGAGGGATCTGCTTGTCCGCGCGGCTTGCGGTCCGAAATACCTCCGTTTTTCCCGTATAGCGGGATTGACACCAATCAATCCAATCAAACAGTCCAGTCAAATTTAGGCTATCAATCCATCGTAACGGACTCCGCATTAACTTGCACAAAGCCTCAGTAGTGCATCAATTCAATAGCCCAGAAACCTTATGTCACAGGGTCTCCTAGTGCAATAATGTTTCTAAAACTGCACCATTTGGTCCGGCGGGGGAAAAACCGCATCAACAACCTTCAGCTTGCAATGTATATCAAACGGAACCCCGGCGTGGGAACAATGGGCGGATTTGGCCAGGGAGCGGTAAAATAGTGTAAGTACTGACTAATTGTGTAAATCCACCAATTAAAGCGCTATGAACCTTGATTTGATTGACTATTGTCAACCCAAGGTAGCACCAACAGGACACCCGGAATAAGAAAAGTCCCTGGTGTTTCAGATACGCATGCAGAGTTCGGAACTGACCGCGGTGAATCTTTTGGTCTGAGTGACAGACAGAGAAATGAGTTACCTGGGACATGAGGCATTTCCTCGTGCTGGAGTTCGTACTCTGCGGTAGCAGCCATTTCATTGAGCTGCATTGTCAGGGTTAGCCAGGTCCAAGTCTAAGTGCGATTTGACCTCTTTTTATTTGACTCACGCCAAGTCCGAGTCAAATAATTCCTGACTCGGATTATATATCCATGTTGACTTGAATCATGGAAAAGTCACGCGTTTTATACTTTTCTTCCTTACTTATATATAAATTATACTATTAGTTTAATAAGAACCTAGATTCATACTAATGATAATAAGAAAGTAAGTTAAAACAAGGAAAACACTAGATATAATACCCAAATGCTATCACGTGTTAAAATAATCACACCTTTTTTAGTAATACTTTTCGGATTTTTAAAATTGCTTTGATTCCTGAGTCAACATGGACTTGGCCTAATTCACATATCTTTAACTCTCTAAGTCCAAGTTTGATTCAAGTCAGACTTGGACTTGGCTAACCCTGTGCATTATGTTAGGAAATCGTCGTTGGATAGAAGCTAGCAAGCTCACCTTTGCTGGTCGGTACATAATGAGAAACACCTCAGGTTTGTTAGTTGTTGCGCAATGTGTCAAGGAACCCCTAAGAAGATGTGCAAGCAGCCGCTGTGAGAGTGAGAGTGTATTGTCAACGCGCCATTGTCTATCTCAGCCCACTGCCTAATACCATATCCCTACTCCCTCTTACTTGGCACCGTTTGTTGACTGCACAACCTTCGTCTCAGACAGACACTCCTTGTCATTACCTAGGTATTGCTTAGGGAATATTTTTACTGCCTTAGAGTACAGGGGCTGGCATTTTCGAACCCCCAACTAACTTATCGCACACCTTTATAACAGGATACCAAGATTGAAGGTAGACTGCGTGATGGGTACCCGTACACAGACCAGTTGGTCCGTGCCTAGCCGTGCGTCGGGTAAAGCCCTAAGGTTTTTTTTAATAAATATCGTATTTTCGTAATAGACTCGAAATTTCTAGCCCTGTTAAAAAATCCGTATTAAATTTGGTCTAGAAACAAAAGAGAAGCACGGCCAAACGGGCACCCGTGGGTTACCCATCACGCAGTCTAATTGAAGGTTGGCGGACACCATCTCTAGCCGGAACTTGCTCCCACCGTCGGAAATGTGAGGAGTAGTTCTCCTTATGTACGGAGTACCTTCACATGCAGAGGACCAACCACGAAATATAGGTGCCTCGAGATGTTTGTTGGTTCGAGGCTTCGACCTCCGAGCAAGGTCTAGTAGGCTTTATCGGATAGCTTCAAACAAAATCGTACCCCTTTTCACTTTATTGCATTCATATTTCATTCCAGCTTTATTTACGCAAATGTTACAAACCCAGCTACTATCCTCGTCACAGGAGCAAACGGCTTTGTCGCGGCCCACTGCATATCCCATCTGCTCTTAAAAAACTTCACAGTAGCAGGCACCGTACGCTCCCAAGAGAAAGCCAACTCAGTTCTCTCTTCCCATCATCACCATCCCAAATTCTCAATTCAGATCGTACCCCAATATCACAACACCACCATGTTTCACCTCAGCAATCAAAACTGCGACGCAGTATTGCATCTTGCAGCTCCATTCGGCTCCTCATACTCCGATTTCGAGACGCAGCTCCTCACTCCATCGATATAGGGCACATTAGCTATTTGCCAAGCAGCGCAGCAAGAACCGGGCGTCAAAAGAGTTGTGCTCACAAACGGCTTCATGAGCGTGTATTATGCTAGTAAAAGATTGTTCCCGGAGAAGACGCACATGGAAGACGACTGGGCACCTCTGACATATGAGGATGGGAAGAATACCGCTGTAACACCAATCGCTTATCGCGCAAGCAAAGCCCTGGCAGAGAAGACGGCGTGAGAATTCGTACGGAACAATGACATGAAATTGAATTTAGTATCGTTGTGTCCGGGGATGGTGTTTGGTGCTCTGGTCCCTGGGACCATCAGCACTTTAGCCAAACTTGGCCATGGGTACGAGTATACCCGTCGATACCCGAGTATCTAGACCACGGATAAATACCGGAGTAGGAAAAATAACTCGGTTTTAAACGGGTATCCGGTTTTCTCGGGTATAGTCACGTGTTACATATAAAATAAGTCAAAAGCGTTTACGGTTATTCACCCGAGAGGATCCTGTCGGGTCGGGTACCAATTCACTGACCCTCTGGGTACGACCCGGTTTACCCGTGGCCAAGTTTGCTCGGAGCAGAGAGACTTCCAGATACCAAAGCATCTAGTACGATTCTCCTTTCTCGGTTTATATTGATGCTGATAAAAGCCAGTCTGGGCATCAGTTATAGCTTTTGTAGTAGCCTATACAAACGCCCTTACCAGCAACGAAGCAGCAAATCAACGATACCTGATCACAAATGGAACGTATGAGCTTCAGAAAATCGCAGAAATTCTCTATGTGTCACCTCTGATTCTAGTAGCTGTCAAGAAAAGAATTTCAGTCGGTGAGCCGGGAAGACGCATCCGCCAGACGCATTATAAAGTTGATAACTCGAAAGCAAGACGGGTGCTGGAACTGGAAGATCCGAGTCTGGAGAGCACTGTTGTCGAATTAGTGCAACAGCTTTTGTTGATGGAAGAAACGAGTTGAATGCTATGAGAGATCGGGTATGCTTGACGATTCGTTACTCGTATCTTGGCTCGAAAAATCAAGTGTAAGTCTCCTCGGGTGAGTGCCTCTTTTGCTACGAGTCCGTTTTCTAGGTTTCAAGCAAAAATACTTCTCTAGTTACAAGTGTTTTCCCACATGTGAGTGCCTCTCCTCCCACAGCGCAATTTATTCATTTTCTTTTTTCCAAATCCGCTTTAGCTCTATAATTTTCAACATCAAACACAACACTACAACACATCCCCATTTCTACCTCCACTTGATAAAAGATCCCCCTCCTCTTCAACCCTTGCATTTTCACTACCGTTTCCACATTGATTCTCAAATCTACCCCTTCTTCCATTCGCAGTCGCACTAGCGACAAACTCAATAATCCTCCCCGCAACCCTCTGATACCCCACATCAAATTCATCCCGAAAGCGACATAAATCTCTCTCATTTACAGGTATCCTCTCCACTGATTCTCCAAACTCGTCTCTCTGCTGAAATTATCCCTTGTTAGCAAGATTCTCTTTCCTTAATTGCTATCCTAAATAAACTGAAAGAAAACGGCCAAAACTCACCGGACCCATCCCCAT
>JAAMPI010000812.1:0-25173 GCA_013054445.1 Cudoniella acicularis | reverse complement strand
TTTAAGTCAAATTCATATTATTATTCTATATACTTGAATCACTCTCGACCTAACAGTCGACTCTTCTTCCGCTATCCACACCTTAGCCGCCTACCGACGACTATATAGATATATCTTCTATATACTATATACCGCGTACTACGGTTATACCCTTACCTCCAACACGAAACATTAACCGGCTATCGAGTCTCCACGGGGGTGATCTTTCACTTTTTGTGGATCCGATGCCTATAGAAGGCGGACCGCTTGCTGTATTAATTTTACTAAAATTTGACGCTCTAAATTATACGAGCAGAAAATGATTTTGTGCGTGATATTCCAAAGCTGGATATACCGAAATCCCCCAAATATTTTCGCGGAAGCATCTTTTCTTTGTCATTTGTTCTTTTTTTCGTAATTATAAGAAATTCACAGTCGAACAAGCGTGTTGTGGGGATTTCTCTCACCTGATCGTGGTGGAAAAAGGTGAAGGTGGTGACTTGTTCAGCTTTCTATCTGCTGCAGTATGACTGCTCTATTTTGCGTCACTTCTTTTCCTTGTTACCTCCGTTTCTCGGAAATATGTCCGTTCAAGTGTTACAACAACGGGCTGCAGTGAGAGTGTAGTGAAATGGTTCATCTTTGACGAACGACATCTGACAATAGGGCTACTAAAAGGAGCCTCGGAGTCCGATTGTTGTCACATTTTACCGCCACTCTGCTTGCCCTTGCCCTGGTTGTCAAGTGCAAGAAGTAGCCTGATTGAATTTTCAGAATCGGTGTTTGGGTTTTGAGTGCCTTTCTGGTGAAGGATGAGATTCTAGCCCCTCATGAAGCGCAGATATTCCCAGAGCGCGAGAGAAGAAGCAAAGACGTCCCTTGAAAATCAAACTAGATAATATTATTCAGCATTCTATTTTCGATTACCAGTAAGCAGCTTGCGTCTGACCTGTTCGCCTCCAAGTTCTGAAGAGCTGTCGTTTTGTTTCACTTGTTGGGCTGACTTTCAACGGCTGCGCCATTGCAGCCGTAGGGATTCCCAGCCGGGTCCAACCTTACCGGTAACCAGTACGAACTGCGAAGCGACACGAATTGTTGCCGAAATTGTCCAAGCGCACTGAGGAGCTACCCATGTGCTGTGAGAGCTGAAAACAAAGAAAAAAGCCCGCGACTGCAGGAAGACGAAAATAAGAATTCTCGCATGAAGTAATCGACGATTGTAAACAGATCTGATTCTGATTCTGATGAGAAAACGGTCAATCAGCCATCAGTTGATTTCCTCTGACGCATATGAAGGGTCTCACTTCCATGAAGGATTGCTTCAGCCCAGCAAGTTTTGTCCTTCCCCGCCAATGGACACCCATGACAGGGGTTCCTAATGCGGTAGGCGCTTCCTCAGGGTCGGGATTACAGGTTTTGCTCTCGTAGCGGCTCACGTTTCTTGCACTAAGCGGCTGAGCCCCAACGCGTTTCAGGAACTTCAGAAGAATTCTTCCAATCATGCTGCCTCCTCGTACAGTCTTACTGCTTCAAAGTTCGATCCTGTCAGTTAAGTTTAAACTGGGGACGTGCAAGCTTGGGTGGGTTATGTGAGGCGAACTAGAATAATGTTGTTCATTTGTTCTCAGATCAAGTCTTGATGACTTTCTATAAAATAGATCTCTTTCCCCTTCATTAACTTCCCTCTCAACGCAGGGAAATCTCATTTTCAAGATGCCATCGACAAACTCTATTTTGAGGCTTGCCATCGCAGTGGGTGCGATTGCTCAGCCGGTGTTGGCTGCAACTACTGCGGCGCCTTCTGCTGCTCAAACGTCAGGTGGTAGTGCATGCGCATCAATTGCACAATCTCAGGAGTCTGCTTTTGCTGGAGATTCAAGCTTAGGCAAGATGAGAAAAGCCACTTTCTAGAGAGATTTTATTAACACGATATAGGTGTTTCCGACCTGCCCGCGATTTCCGCAACTCTTGCCTACGACTGTTTAAGATCAGTCCCGATTAATGTAACAGCCGCTGCGGGTCTAATCAATTTATACCTGCCATACCTTCAGTTCCAGAGTACGCTTGGTTGGCTCAAGTCCCCACCACCATCGTACCAGCAGCCAGCAACGGATATAGTTGGCGGATTTAACGATATTCTCACCAAAGTTCAATCTGAGCAATTCACGAACGAGTACGATTTTGAGGCTGCTATACAATCACTTGTTACCACAGCACATGACGGCCACTTCGGGATCTCCCTACCGCTTTTTAAGTCGTTCGCCTTTGTTGCTCCTTGGAGTTTTGTCACCCTCTCAGCAGATGGCAGTGCTTTGCCAGGCATTTATGTTGCGCAGGACTTTTTCAAAATCTCTGCCTCAACGACATCCCTGCCGTGGAATGCTTCGGCTGTTACACAGGTTAACGGCCAGAACCCAGTGGACTTCTTTTCCGCCTATGCTAGCAAGTACGCTTTTGGCCAGATCGAACCTAATGGAGATTGGAATCTGCTATTTGAAAATCCCACTCGGACTGTAATAGGAAATGTGGCTACCTTTGGCAACACTGGATTCTTCCCTGACGATTTAACATTAAACCTTACTTTCGCCAATGGAACAAGCGTCAGCGGAGAATGGACAGCGAAAGCTGAGGTAAATCTTACCGGCGTCACAAGTGGGCAGGATTTCTATAATTTGCAGGTTGCTCCAAGTGAATCGTCAAATTCATCGACTGCTACTGCCGCAACTAGCCCCAAAGCCAAAACACAATGGGGAGCTCCGTACCCCTCTCCCGTTGCAGTACAGAAAGACCTTGGAATTGGGGGCTACTTCACTGGCTACTTCTTGAATGAAACCTCCATAGCTGTTATTTCTCTTCCGAGCTTCGACATGGATGGTGCTTTTGCATTAAGCTTTCAACAAAGTCTTACGGCGTTCTTAGCAGAGTGCAAAACTGCTGGCATGAAGAAACTGATTATTGATGTCCAAAGCAATGGAGGTGGAACTGTTGCTCTTGGTTTCGATTTCTTCAAGCAGGTATGTGTTGTCTTTCCCCATCTTCCTCAAAAAATACTGATTTTAGTATAGCTCTTCCCAACTCTTGTGCCCTTCGGTGGTAGCCAACTTCATGCTATCCCGGCACTTGATGCTATAGGCAGCACTCTCTTTCAATCTAGTCCCGCTTTTCAAGAATCAATTCAATCCCGCGAGTCTCCTTTCTCCCCATTCGGCAATCTCGATGAAAATCTTCAGGCTTTTACCAGTTGGGACGAAATGTTTGGTCCCGTATCCCAAAACGGCGATTTCGTGACAACCACACTGCGTAACAACTTCAGTGATGTGGACGTGACTGAAGCTGGTTCCGGGTTCGGTATCGTCATCTCTGGATACGGAAACAACTCTGTCGTTGCGCCGCAGTATTTCCAGGCTGAAGATATCCTCCTTCTCACGGACGGATACTGTGCCTCAACCTGTACTGTGTTCGCCGAATCATTGAAGACCATAGCAGGCGTCAAGCAACTCGCTCTGGGCGGTCGTCCCGTGACCGGGCTCATGCAATCAGTCTCCGGTGTTCGCGGCTCCCAAGTCTATGCCATCGCATCCATAGCCCAGACAGCCGTTGAAGTTATCCAACTGAACGCCTCTGCAGCAGCTGTTCTGCCTCCAATCAGCGACCCACCCATCGCCATAGATCCCGCAAAATCAGAATTCAACATCCGTAACCAGATCAGGAAAGGCAGTGAAAACGTACCCTTGCAATTCACCTACCAGGCCGCAGACTGTAGATTGTTTTACACAGGTGCAATGTTGGCTGATTACACGGTACTATGGCAGGCGGCTGCTGATGCTATATGGGGGAACACCACTCTTTGCGTGCAAGGAAGCACTGGACATCCAAGTGCGGGCAATGTTACTTGGGTGAATGCCCCGAATGCCACCACTCCTGGTTCGTTGTCGACAACGGGTACGACAACCAATTCAACTGGAACCGGAACTGGTAGTTCTGCTTCCCCTACGGCCACGCAGAAAAGCGCCGCCGAGGGGTTGGCCGCGGCGTGGAGTTCGTTGGTGTTGGGTGGTGCGTTGGCTTTTGCGGTTATGTTGCTGTGAGAATTTTGATTTCAGGTGTATATCTACCTTATAGTTATAATGTATAACGGCATTGAAGGTGTTGCGTGTGGGTAGCATAGTTAGATTGACATGTCTGCGAAATTATATAAAAGGGGCATTTATGAGTGCATTGTTATATATTTGTGCTGTATTATAAATACAAGACTCTTTTTGGCATTTGAATGAATTTAATGACAAAGGACTTGATTACCACCCTTGTCTAGCTATCGTGGTATAAAGTCTATTCAGCCTCGCTGCCCCTCCTCGCCGCCCCCCTAAAACTAAGCGACCACCTTTTTATTTTCCAGCGCATCACTTCAATTCAAAAGCGACCATTATATCTTACATATAATTCACTTAGGTGTTGCATATAAACGATTAATCTATAAACAAATATTTAATCGTAAATAACTTGATTAATTTTGTATAAGTTTACGGACTTTTAGGTATTGGTGCTCGCTAAATTACAGGGCATCGCATGCTGTATTTTAGCGACTGAGCCTCTGAACAGAACCACAATAGTGGTAAGATCACTATACGACCTTATTTTTCTGGTGTATAGATATAGTGTTATACTGCTTGATTTCCTATATAGAATCCTGATTACTTTCATTCCTATGATGTCTTTAAGGCTTCAAAAAAAAAAGTATGGTAATCGAGTCTTTTGCCGTGAATTTAAATAATATATTCAAGTAGTTTATATATTTCCTATTTTGCAAATATAAGACCTTGCAGGCTTATAATAGCGCTTTGGTAAATAAGGCGCATGAAGAAGGGTTTCAGCATTCAAGTCCCTGTATTTTTGTGAATACTCGCTAAAATACAGGGTTTTGTGCACTGAAACTTGGTAACTATTGCGTCACGGCAGCTGGGTTTATGCCTTATCCTATGCATATAACACTTTAAAGGAAGAACACCGCATTGCTATTAAATATTGCTACCGAGAAGATCTATGGTATTCAATCTTTTGAAATTTATTTCTGCTATTTAAATTTTCTTTTAATTAGATGGTTGCTTATATATTTGTAAGTGTTGACTTGGCATTTGCCGGGAAAAGCGAGCTAGTGATATGCCTTGTTTCCCCACGAAATCTGCAAGCGCAACAATCGCCTTTGTCCAAATGAGAACACTGTAGAATAAGCTCAAATATATACATCTAGAGATCTAGTTATAGTAACCACAAACATTCTAAAGAGATTTGTGTGGATTTCTGTCGTTTTTACTGCGCAATACTCTCTGGGAGCTTAGTTGCTTAAAGGGTGATGGCACATTAACACTTCGGGGAATGCGGAACAAGTTGACCTTCATAATTTTCATTATGCAAGTTCATTAGATGACAGAAGGAGACGAAATTTGGGGTCCTGGCTCCACATGAAGAAAATATTATGCCGCTGGTGAACCTGCGCCTCCTGTACTCAATGCGCCACCAACGTATACCACCAGTACAGCTACAAATCTTTGTCTTTTGCGTTAGTTCCACCTAGTTCCAGATTTTGGGAAAGTGAATACTTACGCTGCGGCACCACCGAAGACTTCAGACCGAGAAGCCGTTGTTGTGAACTTCACCAAGACGGCGAAAACAGCGGTCAGGACCAGCACAACCACCAGCCTTGCCACTTCACTAGTGATGAAATGCAAGCCTAAGATAGACCCGAATAATAGTGTTGCTGCAAGAGAGGCGCTGATTCCAGCCGTTATCATGTTGATTTTTCGTTCTGAATACCGATAGGTGGCTTTGACGTCATGTCCATCGATGAGGTTGGGTGGAATGTATATCATGTCTGTAAACCAATTAGCATATATATTTTTAAATGTAGTAAGATGGACTTACTCTAAAAGCCTTGCCAAAATACTTCCGGAAAGTTTCGTCAAAGGGTCCTTTTCCAGTAGCTTGCGGAGGGCAATCAAGTCTTGGCGGTCATCAAGGTACTTAGCACTTATTCCTTGGATATAGCGTGGGTCTCTCTCTTCAAGTTGGCTCTGCAAAGATAATACAACGCGAGTTTCAGGTTCGTCAAGGTTGAAAACCTTGTTTTGAAGGACGAGAAATTCATCTAAGCATCTTAGCCATCAAGAAGAGGGTTCAAATAAAGCTAGCTGATGATACACGATGCTCTCTCAACTTTCTATCGATGCACAATATGAGGTCTTTCCTCGTTTTGATAGTATCGGCATTCCCGCAATCGAGAGACCATCTAGTGGTTAAATCGTCAATGCCTTGAATGTCGCCTGGTTGTACCTCTTGTGCAAGCCTCTGATTTAAGACATCCTTGTGGTCAGTATCGGCAAGGCGTGCTTCAAGATCCATAAGTTCGCTTTGGCGGTAAAGAAGCGTTCTTGCAGTCAAGCGGCGAAACACACGGTACACATCTCCCTTATTGTCTTTCTCTTCTACTACCCAAGCAGCGTACCAGGCGTAGCCTTGTGGAAGGAGCCTATGCGTTTCGGGTGGGAAGAAATTTCCTTAGATCTAGAAAGCAAAAGGCGTATGAAGAAGCAATAAACTGACGTGTCGCGAGAAAAGTCGATCGATCAAGAGCTGCGGGGGTATCAGATTACCAGATGACTGAAATGCAGGGCTTTATAGCCTCTAACCTCTGTGACTCGCAGGACACCGCAACTCAGGGGTCCGTGCCTCGTCCTCTACCCTTAACACTTTAAAGGGAGGACACGGCAATGATGTAAATCATTACTACAAAAAATGAAATATAAATTTATGACCACATTTGTCTTTTTTTAGGCAAAAATATCTTCTTTCAAGCAAGCAGTTATTTATGAACTTTCAAGTGTTTACTGGGTGTGTACCAGCAAAAGCGTGGGAATGCGTCAATGCTACGTTTTATCTCCCCACGAAAACCCCGAATACAGCAATACTAGCTCAAATGATCATAAAACCATCAAAAATTGAGCGCAGGCTTCATCTTGAGTTTTAAGCCAGCTACAAAAAGGCTCCCAAATTTTTGTTGAGTTATAGCACGCCATAGTGGATAAAGATGATTTGCTCCAGATAATGCACTATGTACCTGACTAAAAACCATTAGCTGCAGCAGTTTCCACAGTTACCTTTCGATAATCAAATGGATACAAGGTAACAGTGGAGAACTCAAATGCTCTGCCGATGTAAATCTTCGTACATCTGGAGTCGCGACCCCCGCGTGCAGTGCAAAAGTGTTTTGTTCAATTCACAACCATACGCGCCTGAACTTCACAGATTTCCAATCACTTTAATTCACGATGGGTAGTCATGCACAACCAAAGCAATGGATCATGAATGCCTTTGCTATGTTTACGCCGGGGCATTTATCCCCAGGTAATTTTACCCCGCATTGCATCGGGCTCGACTGACCTGGTGTAGGACTATGGAAACATCCAGAAGATAGGGCCAGAAATTATGAGGATCTTTCATACTGGGTTGATCTTGCCAAAGCACTGGAGGCGGGAAAATTTCATGGTCTCTTTTTGGCGGATCATTTGGGGATTTATGATGTGTATCAAGGACTAGGAAATTCGGCTCCTGCATTGGAATCGGGAGCCCAGTTTCCCTTGGCAGATCCCTTGTAAGTTTAGTAATTATTCATATTGATGCAATAAATTATCCCAAACTAAAGAACAAATCAGCTAACGAAACCAAGTCTCATCATCTCAGCGATGGCTGCTGCGACGCAATCCTTGTCCTTCGCGGTCACTGCATCGACAACCTATGAAAATCCTTACGCATTAGCGAGAAGATTTTCCACTCTCGATCACATTACAAAAGGACGTGTCGGTTGGAACATCGTCACCTCATATCTTCACAGTGCTGCGAAAGCATATGGTCTCGATGAAGAGATTCCTCACGATGAACGTTATGCCAGAGCTGAGGAGTACATGAGTGTAGTCTACAATCTTTTGGAGGGGAGCTGGAAAGACGATGCCCTACTCAGGGATCCCAAGACGGGAATATACAGTGATCCTGAGAAAGTTCGACGAATTGAGCATGAAGGGTACGTTGTGAATATTTTGTTGAATTGAGGTACAAATAACTGAGACATGGTAGAAAATACTTCAAAGTCGCGGCTACCCAGCAAACACACCCTTCAAAGCAAAGGACCCCATTTATACTGCAGGCCGGCGCATCTTCGTGAGTTTTCCCCTAGATTTGGAACCCCGTTTTTCTAATCTTCAAAAAGTGCTGGAAAGGCCTTTGCCGCAAAACATTCAGAAGCGATGTTTCTACCCGGCATGGAACCAGCAAGTGTCAAGAAACTCGCTGATGAAATTCGGTGAATCCAAACATCAACCATTCCTTGTAGTTTCTAACACAAACTCTAGTGCTCAAGCTGTTGAAAGCGGAAGAAGTGCAGACAGCATCAAACTCTTAGTTGGAATACTAGTAATAGTCGATGAAACGGACGAAAAAGCGCAAAAGAAGTACGATGAACTTCGCTCATATGCCAATCTCGAAGGAACTGCTGCGCTTTTCGGAGGCTGGACGGGACACGATCTCTCAAAATATGGAGAAGATGATGATTTCCGATTCTCGGGCAGCGGAGCCATCCAGTCAATGGTCAATACATGGTCCGCGACAGTACCTGGCACAGAAGGAGTGAAATGGACACGACGACGAGTTTTGCAAGAATTGGCTGTTGGTGGAGCGCATGCCCGTGCGATTGGATCGCCGGAGACTGTAGCTGATATTTTGCAAAATTGGATAGATGTTGCTGGGATCGACGGGTTCAATCTTGCGTATGCGATCTCGCCTGGAACTTTTGAGGATATGGCTAAATATCTCTTTCCTGTGTTAAGAAAACGCGGGGTGTTTTGGACTGATTATGAGAATGAAGGGGCATCGATGAGGGAAACTTTCCTTGCTGATGGAAAGGGGCCGCAGCTGAGGGAGGACCACCCTGGGAGAAAGTTTCGCTGGGTGGATTAGAATTTAAAATAAATACGCTGCAAACCCCATTAGAGTGGCATCATCCCATTTCATACATTTCGCGCTTGTTATGGCTTCAAAAATGTCGGATTCCTTTCTCGGGGCATTTTCCCCCTAGGCGGGGTAGTTCGCGTAAATAAAAGGGGTAAGTCTCGCTTCAGTTACAGCTCACCTGCACGAATCTTTGTCGGAAACAATGATTCTCATCGAGCGTTCAGTGATTAAAAAGCGCATTGTCAAAAAATATCTTGAGGATCTCTGCGTACTCACTGAATTCGTTGCAATATACCCACTCTTATGTATCTCGCTATCTTCCCCAAAATGACGTGATTACCCCCATTCTTCGAAACACTCACTGTGCTAGGTTTCCCAAACTTCCATTCTTTTCCCAGCATCTCGAACAAATTAATTGATGAAATTGGCGAAACAATTCTCCAAATATTAATGTCTATCTTCACTTCTCTATTTCAATTCAGAGGTTTCCATGCTTTGATATTAGAGGAACGCATGAACACTTGAACAATTCTACACTTTCCCGAGGAATTTTCGGACCAAATAAAGTCTGTCCAATCGAGTCTCGAAGTTCTTTCTAGTGTGAGGATTTCCGCTCCATTTATATTATCAAGATGTGCCGTTATTTTGCCCTCCCATTTGCCAGGTCCAAAACCTAAGACCCACTTCTTAACCGTACCAAGTTATCACACGCTTATGAAAGCTTACAATTCCACAATTATCTAGCAAAAAGCTCCACTGAAAGAGATAACATCGCATATAAGCAGTTTGAAGGCATAGGATTGCGAGTAATTGTGGATAAAGAAGGATGATGCGATCAGCGTTATGTTTACGCTCTCTCAACCTGCGCAGCGGAATATGTAAACGCTCTTTTCCTGTACTCCTTCGGAGCTCTTGCCGAAGTATGGAGGTTTGTATAAAAAGTCAGTCAATCTCACTGTATAGTTTTGCTTTTTCTAGGTATAAAAAATAGATTCTTCGTGCGAAGACAAAGTTGTAGGCAGAGCCAAACAATATGTCGTCTGGCAATGCGCTCGTCCCTCTCCCGCAGGGAGCCGGCTATGGTGTTGTTGTTAGCCTGGGAATGGTGTTTGGTCTTGGAATGCTGGGGGTAACCAAATTTCTTGAGAAGTTTATGAATGAGTCTTCTCATCATTCTGAAATGTGATTTAGAGTCATGTACCTCACTTTGGGGCCTCTGTTATCTTCATAGTTTGATATTGACCAACCTTGAAGGTTTATGGTGGCGAATCGCTGAGTTGGAACCGGCTTGACAGCTTCGGCTGTGATATCATCGTGGATGTGGGCGTAAGTATTCCCCTCTGAATTCCTCAGCATGTGTACTAATTGGGACAGGACTGCAATTATTTGGACTGCTGCTCAAGGGTATCTCTATGGAGTTGCTGATAAGTTCACTTCTCCTCCTGTGCATCTCCAGTTCGACCGGTTACCGGACCATTTTGGTGGCCACTTTGGTGTTTTGAAACTAACGAATAATAGCCCCTTTCTGGTACGCTGCTGGATGCACAATTCAAATTTCACTCATGACAGTCCTCGCTATCCATGCCAAAGCCAAAATACCGCAAGTATTCCCATTCATCAATGCCCTTGATACAACTGCTGATTGTTGACAGTAATGGCCACACTGCATTAGAAATCGTGAAACTGCGATATGGAAAAGCAGCTCATGGAGTTTACATTTTTCTGTCTCTCTACCAACATCCTCTCCGTAACATCCATGATTCTTGGAGCTTCAGGAGTCATCACTGCTTTGACCGGAATGCATATTGTAGCTTCTACATTTCTTCTACCTCTGGGTGTAGTTGTGTACACAATTACCGGAGGCTTGAAAGCCACTTTTCTGACAGATTATGTGTAAGTATTTCTTCCTCTTTTATATTGCCATTCAGATTTAGTCACTAACGACTCGAACAGTCACACAACAGTCATCATGATATTGCTTTGCTGGATCACGATCAAAGCATTTAACAATCCTGCGATTTCAAGCTTGAGCGCCTTGTAAGATTACGATATGCTTGTCGAGGCAGGCAAAAATCGAAATATAGCGGGGAACTATGAAGGCTCCATCTTGTCGTTCAAATCAAAGAGTTCAATAATTTTTGGGCTTGTGCCTTTCTTCGGAGATTTTGCACTGGTAATTATGGATACCAGCTTTTGGCAAAAGGGTTCGTTTGATTTACCCCGAACACGTGCAAAATTAACTTTCAAACAGGGTTTGCTGCAGACAATGCTGCGGCCATGGTAAATAAAACCTCTCATATGATTATTCAGAGAACATTAAGTAAGCTAACTTTAGTAGCCAGGATATATGCTAGGTGGTATCGCGTACTTTGCTTTTCCTTGGGCGGTAGGTTTGTTGGTTACCCCTCCCCTGAAACCAACTAACACTTTTACACTAGGTTGGAACCACAGCCAGGTTAGCAGCCATTGGCCTTGAGGACACTCCCATTTTCTCAATTTATCCAAGAGTAAGGCCTGAAATGTCGCCAACTTTCAAGAAAACCTGCTAAGCATAAATCCCCAAAGAATGACAACCGATAAAATAAACGGCGGATACGTTCTCCCATACGCATGCATGGCCATAGCAGGCAAAGGCGGCGCCTTCGCACTCCTTCTCGTTGTCTTTATGGCAGTGACATCCACCACATCCGCGCAATTAATAGCCGTCTCTAGCATCATATCCTTTGATGTATACCGAACATACATCAACCCGAATGCCACTGACAAGCAAATCATTCGCGTATCACACTACGCCGTTCTCGGCTTTGGAGTTTTCGCACCTACTTTTGCGACTGCGCTCCATTACGGTGGTATAGATTTGAATTGGATGGGGTACTTCCTTGCTACGATTATTTGTCCGGGTATGTTCCCCATGGCGTTTACGATTCTGTGGAAGAAGCAGAGTAGACTTGCGGCGATATTGAGTCCGCTTCTTGGACTTGTGAGTGTTTCCCAAATCTGTCCAAAAGTTTCTTTCGTGACTAAAGAGAGGAAAATAGACAAGTGGAATAGCGGTCTGGCTCGGAACGGCATACGCCTACTCGGGTGAACTCACGATTTTGTCAACCGAAGCCCAGCTCCCTTGTCTATGGGGTGCAGTTACCTCCACTTTCTCTTCAGCTATCTATTCCATAGTTATAACATACACCAAGGTAAATAACACTGCTCAGCGCAAAAGCACCAAATGCGGAGAAAAGAGGAGAAAACAAAGCTAATTTTTCTCACACAGCCTCAAAATTTCGACTGGCGCATCTTCCTCCTCCTCAACCAGGTAAAAGATCCCTCAAAAACTAGCACCCCCGCAACATCAACTCTCAATCTCCCCTCTCCAACTCAAGAACCAGCCCAAAGTACAAATCTCGATCTCAGCCCGGATCTCAATAACGTCCAACATCCGCTCTCTCCTGCCGAGCTAGCGCGCTTGCACCGCTCAGGAACAATAGCCAGTATATGAAGCGTCGTAATTGGGCTTCTGACATGGGTCGTTTGGCCTTTGCCTCTATATCGGGATTATATTTTTACTAAATCGGTCGATTTTGCCCCTATTTTTTCCTTGTACTTTTTAAAATCGAATCCTATTGACATATTTTAAAAAGCAAGAGAAGTTAATAAAAACAAACAGTTCTTCATGGGATGGACGATCGTCTCAGAAATCTGGCTATTTTTCTGCTTGCTAGTAGCTGTTGTCTACCCGCTGGTTGATGGAAGACATGTTTTAGCACAAGCGGGTAGGTTGGGCTGGAATGCTGTTTTTGGAGCGAAAACGGGAGGAGTAAAGGAGGTAGATGCGGGGAGTAGTAGTTGGGAAAATGAGGTTGTGCAGAGAGTTGATGGAGGAGAAGTTAAAGGCGAGAAAAACTGAAGTGAGTGTGAAAGATTATTTAAAAAACTGTACCGAAAGGGCTTCGAGCGAGAAACTGATTTAGGAGGAGTGTATCCGGAAGATATATTAATTGTGCATAGAATCAAAGAAATAGAGGTAAAATGGAAAATATTCATCCTGGTCCAGAGGGCGGCATGGCGAAAGTAGCATAAAACACTCGAAAATAATTAAATAACTACTTACTCAATTGAAGACCTAAAGATCGCAAATTATCGAAAAGTTGCTTTGTTTGCTATCAATCTGTTCGTAATAATAATTCGTAGTAAGGTGGTGTTAATTCTTCGAAGTGTTGGAGGTGGCTGCGTAACACAAGCCGCTCGGCGCTGATTTGGGAAAATAGCTCCCAGCCGCTTCGTTTCTTTGCAAAATCGTATTCTGCGTACAAAACTTCGCGAAGCAGACCTGAAAAGGGTAGAAAAATGTTGTGGTTGGGAACCAGGAAACAGTACAGAGATATCGTGTCACCCCAACCCCACCAACCCCGCCAGCCCCCTCGGCACCCTATCTAGACTCTCCAACCCCTCAACTTCGCGATAACCAGGGATAAATTCCATAGAGCCCTCAAATGTGCACGCAAACGCTATCCAAGATGAACAATTTGGCCGATCAATATTCGAGCGCAAAAGAAAAGGATGACTGCATCCGCAAAAAAGCTGAAGGAATGCTGCCCCAAGACTACGAAATTCGTCAACATCGAGACGCCTCCCAGCCTTTCCTCGACCGGAAAACTGGAGCCTAGTGTGCGCGTGTTCTTGCACCTCGTGGCTTGAAGCAATATTTAGAAAGGCTTCCGCTGTGAGTGCAAGGTATATACAGTTTGGATTTGAGGTATTTCTGAGACACCATGCGTTATCTGCAGGGGACCACGAACCCTCCGTTGCGTAAAAGTCAAGGGATCTTGTACCGCTCGGACTCAGGGAGCCTTGAATGATGGATGCCATGATGCCGCTGAAGAAAAGTGACTGAAAGTCAGGGGGCTTTCAGGGCTGGGCGATTGGGATTCCCATGGAGTGCACCCATCTTGTTCTCCATGGTGCAGGGCTGAAAGAACACGCCACATGACGATGTTGACCCCCCTGGCGCTTGGCATGCAGACTTCCCTCTTCTTTGGCCCCGCCGATGACAGCATGAAGTGGCTCCTCGCAACACCACAAGAAATGGCCTGATGAGCAAGTTCTCTTCTAATATCACTTGTGCATAACAAGAGACTTTGAATTTGGGTCGTGATGTATTACCATTATAGTCATTCTGTAGAACAAACCGCCGCGCACAAACCAGTAAATCCAGGGAGGAATCGCCCAAAGGAAAGTGCTGCAATGAATGAAAGAACAAAAGCCCATACTGGACTTCAGTAAGTGGGTGGTCAAAAATAGAAGATATCCCCGACTCCGGAACTGTGAAGCCCCCTGTTCGTAGTCATGTGACAGTCCTCATCCAGTAAGATGTGTCTTTCGAAGCCTCTTCTCAGAGGATCACGCCCTCTCCGCCCATTTCCTTCTCTTCGATGTGTCTTGACGCCATGTGCTTACTAGCTGCCACACTACCTGCCCCCTGACATCTCCCAAATAATCTCAAGGCTTTTTGGCCTGCTTCCCTGCCACCTAGTTGACGCAAGTAGCCTGGGAGTCCTCAGAGCGTCGTGGTGGCCACTCCTCCTCCTCAACCTCCTTTATGGGAGCGTAGTGGTTCTTCTTTAGTTGTGAGCGGTCGTAAACGGCATAGAGAGCGTCGAGCCAGTGATCCAGGATGCCATCGACATATCTCACGTGACTGTCCATTCCGTGTCCAGTCACATGAGAATTGTAAAGTTCCCTCCGGATTTGTTGCTGCATTGCTTCGTAGGCTTCGATCATCAGTAGGATTTGGAGTCCAGAGGCCCGATCTTCTTTTTCGGTTGGGTGCTGTCTAAAAAGTGCCGAAGCGAGTTCATTGGTGAGGAGATTCATGCAGATTTGAAGGCCAATGTCATGCTCGATGCCCGGATCCATGTTGGCTAGTTCTTCGGATACTGGCGCCTGTCTTGGTATCTTGTCGACAAGATGAAATTTGTTGATCTCAGGAAACTTGCGGGTTGGTGATGTTGGAGAGTCGGACACATCAGATCCTACAAGAGTATCGCAGTCCGAATAGCTGAGTGACTTCGAATGCTCTTTGATCATGTCCCGTAAACTTTGTTGACATTTGATTTTACGGAGACACTTATGGCTTGATTTAGCCAGGTCATGGTCAGCAGGAGTGAATGGTCGGTTAGGTAGTGAGGCTTGATATTGATCAGCCAGGACTTGTGCCGTATCGTATGGGCGGCGTTTGGATTCCAGTTGTCCAACAAAGTACACCGGAGTTTTGGATCTTCTCGTCCTCATAGATCCCATCGTGTCTTTTGAGTAGTGGCTGAGAGTGTATTCTGATGGAAGTGGAGGTAAGTCTTTGAGAAGATACGCAATGTGTGGCACTTTCTCACCCTTTCCGTGGCCGGTTATCGAGTGGCCATCATCTGTGAGAAGTGTCAAGCAAGTTGGTTCCTGAACAACGTCGATAATATCTTTGCAAGCGTAAAGACTTTTCTTGGTTTTGCATCGAGGTTTCTTGTGTAGTCGTTTTCGCTCTTTTTCTGGATGCTGGGTGTGAGAAGCCCAATGAGGCTTGCTCATCATGTATACGAGAATCGACATGTTGTTTGATGATACTAAGAAGAAAATCGCAATCAAGGCAATGGATATTTTTCGTTTGCAGTTTTCGTGTGTAAGTTTGTCAAGAGGTTGGAAACAAATAGTCTTAGGGCAAACACACACACTTCAGAAAAGTATCCCAACAGTATTTGTTGTTATCTAGTACTAACCCACAGCCACCCTGCCAGGCGATAAACGTCAAGTCATTATCTGATGACCCCAGCCATTTTCAGCCTCGAGGTTTCCAAGAAGACCACGATTTGAGATTGCCAAGCATGACGATGGGCATTTGGTGCAGGGAGAAGCTATCGTAACACTTTGTGGATCATGAGCCGGTGCGGTGAGCTGAGTGGCGCACACACAAAATCTTGAGGAGAGATAATCGCAACCCTTGGAATAGTGACAAAAGAAAATCGCCAAGGTATGGTAGTCTGTGCTGTCTTTGCAGCGTAGCGCATGGTAACGCCGAAGCAACAGTGGTAGGGGTAGAGGTGGAAAGTTGGTGTGGTCGTGGCGTTTGTTGGAAGTTGGAACATGAGACGAGAAACGGGAAACAGAGGCTGGGGAAAGTTCCCCCCTGACCCTGGTTCGCCCAAAAGGGTTTAGGGCGCATGGATTTCGGTCACTAAGCGAGCCGCACGACATCATCCTGCCACCCGATTCCTTCCAAGTTTCCTTTCTTTCCAGCCCCCTAATCCAAGAAGAGCGCAACGACTACGTGCAGAGAAGTTCTCGAGACTCAAGCATAATGTTTATTAAAGAGCTTCGGGCCCTGCAAACAACCTCTTGGTCCCCGGAATCTGCAAGTGCGGACTCTAGATTCTGCACCTGGTTCTCTCCTGATCAGATGCATTCTATTCTAAATGACCTGACATCTTCTATTGTGCGTTCTACCTGCAGTTCTTTATGCAGCCAATCAAGTCGAAACGCCTTGGTGTGAAGTCGCAATCCGTTATCTGACTATCTCCAGAAGATATGATGATACACTCCTAAAAGACACGAGCATCGGAGGCCCTTGTCGGGCTGCAGTTCCAGGTGGTCAGCGGGGTGCGCCATCTTGAAACTCCTGCAAGGCTGACAAAACCCATCTGCAAAATCGCATTCATCTGCTGCAATAGGCCACCGAGAAGATCTGTTTTTATCGTGGCGCTTCATATTTATTGCTATCCATAGTAATATCTTGGGCGTTCCTGCGTGCTAATTGGGACTTCCTGACGACAACGAAGATCATCCACCGACCTGACCCTGATCATGAGAAGAGTTCCTCTCCAGCCGAAGAGCTGGTACTATTGTTCTGTACACCAAGATGGGCTCATTCCAGCGCATTAACTGATTGGAGTACTCATACCTGGTTGATTGAATCTTGTTGATGATCATCCGATTCATCAAATCAGATGATTTCCTCTCTCGGAGTCACAATGATCCTCTCAATCTTAAGCCTCTTTTTCTCCAGGACACTTTCACTTGGATCTTTTGGCCTCTTACCTAATACTGAGCTCAAAGTTCCTCCGCAAGTCTCCATATCTCAGGATGTTGGTGCGACCTGAAAGGAGATGGGGCGTGTGCTCATGATTAGCGAGGATCATAAAGTCGAGGTACCAGCGGAGCATACTGTACCTCAATGTTTTTCGTGACTTTGCCGTAACTTCAATGATATGAACTCAATCACGTGAAATCCAACATGAGGATGGTATACTGTTCTGTGGCTACTGCGGCGAAGGCATCGCTGATGACGTGCAAGGAGAATAGTGGATATGGGGGCTACCTCATCAACTGAGCGTCCGGTGCCAACTGCTAGTCAACTGTACGACGCAAACTTGCACGTTTGCGGGAAGTAAATAGTCGAGTCGGGAGGAGAATGCGAGCCGAACAGCAAACCCGACAACAAGTTCGGGAAAAGTGCAAGTGGAAAACTTGTGCTTGTGGAAATGGTAACACAGGGGTGTATGTTGGATTGGATTGCTGGTTAAGCCAACATCGCTGATAATGCTTGGCAGTTCCCCGAGCAGTGTAATGACGAAGATCTGAGTGGTACACCATCGTCTCATTGCATGAAAGATTGTCATCGGAAAAACGACTGCGGCCATCCTAATCCTCCTCGTTGTGGGAATGATATCGTCCAAGCTGGTGAGTAGCCCTCTTTCGAGTCATTCACGTGATGCTCATCTGACTCGTCTTAACTTCCTTCAGACTCATTTCTCTCACTCTTGCGCCTTGGAGTCGCAGGTAATATCTTTTTCGGCAAAGAGCCTAACCGCGATACAAGTAACTAAATCCAAGCAGAAAACGAAGAACGAAGAATCAAACTTCACGAAAGAAGACCGCAGAAATAATGCTGGGTGTTCTTGCCCTGTTGACTGGGGTGACCGAGTCCTACACCGACATGAACATGTCGCTATCCTGAAAACAATACGAACAAATTCTTTTGCGAATATCATTGCATCCTCTCCGTGCGAAGACTGATTTTACGCTTCCAGGTTAAGCCTAGGCAAAGGTACTAGTTGTTTTGGACATCATGAAAGTAAAATGTCTATTTAGAAGAGCAACGATTTCTGCTGTACGGGTCCTCATACAATGCCACGGCAGTATCTCTTGTCTAAAGATGTGAGCCTTCATGTATTTCAAGCAGCGAGATGGGAGTATTGGGAATGTATTCAGCAGAGGGGGAAAAGGATGGTATGAAAATTTTGAATTCTCGCATTTGCTCTCTTCAGAAAGAATAGACAAAAAATGGATAGCGGACAAACATAGCCATGAACAGACTGATGCTAATGAAAATGTATGATACCAATTTCAACCCCGATTGAGGTGCTCAGAACTTCAGCAAGGGCTTGATAATAATGACAAGAGAAAAGATACATGGTGCTACCTCGCCACCTCATACCTATGGGACTCTGACATGGAAGGCGCAGTTTTTTGGGATGTATTCAACAGACTTCAGCAGTATCGTTGCTCCTTGTGACATCAATTTTAGGTTTGAATTTGGAGCCGCCACAGCAAACTACCGTCTCTGGAACTAGATCGACGAAGGATATGCGCCAGTGGGGGACTACCGAATCTAACCCACCCCGTAAAGATCGTTAATGGACGCAACCCAAATAATTCCCGATCAATGAGATGTTCGAAGTAGTGAAAGAAAAACAATTCTTGTGATATTCAGGATTATGGGAGATGCCAAAAGCCATGCTGGCAAGAAGCATTGGAAGTAGACGGTGTCCTTCGGATTGCGGCGTGCTTCCATCGCACCTAGCTCGTGTGCGATAAAACATACTCATCCCTATTTCGTTGGTGTTACACCACTGCCGAATTATAAAGCGATAGCAAAGCTCAACGACCGTCGATGGGCTTTCGGATTCAGCCCCACTCACAAATCAATGTGACATGAAGCAAGATCCCCCAACATCCCGAATTCGCCAATGGACTAGAGCATAACTAGATGAGCCTCGGGACCACAACAGAGATCAATACCATAGATAGAGTGCACCATCGGTCAAATACTTTTAGCACCGTCGACAGAAATCAGGGAGTGACTCTTTGGTTGAAATCAAATCTGGACAACAAAAGAGCCATGACCAGTACCCTTATGGCTGGAGCCCAGATGCCTATAATGGAATCTCAAACTCCTCGGAATAATGCAACTGGGCCAGGTTTGGAGAGAAGGGGAGACGCTCGAAACAATTCCACATCCGATATGTCGTTTGATAAGAGCAGTGCACCACCGATGTCGAAAATCCACGAGCTGGCTTTCATAATTATTATTTGCACAGCTCAGATAATGACATTAGCAGGTGTAGGATAAGCTCTTGGTATGTCCTAATCTTGGAGGAAGTCTGCGCTGACCATGCATATAAGTACCGTTATACATCAACGGAAATTCCTTTAGAGTCACTGACAATAGGCAGAATTCCTAGTACACTGCAGCATACAGCTTGACTGTTGGCACATTTATCCTACCTGCTGGTCAGTTACTCTTGAGCACTTACACAAGAAACTCTTGACCATAATAACTAGGTCGACTGGGCGACATATATGGACACAAGAAAATCTTCCTCATAGGAACTGTCTGTTACGGCATATGGTCTTTGATCGCAGGATTCTGTCTATTCGGGCACGATACTTTTCAGCACAAGTCGTGCATTTCAAGGAATTGCACTGGCGCTTATGGTGCCAAATGCTCTGGCTATTGCGGGTCGTACATTCGAGGGCCAGAAAAAGAATATTGTGCTCGCACTTTATGGGGCCTACGCACCAGTAATGAAACCAA
The DNA here is from genome assembly GCA_013054445.1 of Cudoniella acicularis. Classification (NCBI taxonomy): domain Eukaryota; kingdom Fungi; phylum Ascomycota; class Leotiomycetes; order Helotiales; family Helotiaceae; genus Cudoniella; species Cudoniella acicularis. Next base: position 5,342 of record JAAMPI010000812.1, on the reverse strand, counting down.
ACAACTAGCGGTTTGAGTTAAGCTAATTGCGAGCACAGCCGGAGCGGCCTTGGGGGCAGTCTTTGCTGGGATATTCTCAGAACTTGTCCGGTGGCCGTGGACATTTTGGGTACAGGGTATCATCCTATTTGCATATATGGCGTCTAGCTTTCTCATTGTCCCCAGCGACGAACTAGACTCGGTTGCGGCGGATTCCAAGCCTACTTCCGACTTTGCAGGGACCTTCACGGGACTTGTTGGTCTCGTATTATTCAATTTTGCCTGGAATCAAGCTGGAGTTGTTCATTGGGCGGTCTCGTACACATATTCTTATGATTGTCGGTATCGTATCCTTCGCTGTCTTTTTGTGCACTGAGAGGACCATCGCCCGTCATCCTTTAGTCCCAATAAGAAATCTTTCGAAAGAGGTTCTGTACTCGTTGTCGATTATAGCTTGTGGTTGGGTATCTTTCGGGGTTTGGCTATATTATCTATAACAACTGTTTTTGGGGTTGCGACACCACAGCCCTCTGTCGGCGGCTGCACAACAAGTTCCTGTGGCTATTAGTGGACTTCTAGCATCCCTATCCGCTGGCTTCTTCATCGCAAGAACCAAGGTCGCATACGTCATGGTCGCAGCAATGGCTTGTTTCCTGACGGGACAAATCCCGCCGGCCACAACACCAATCAACCAGACTTTCTGGGCGCAAACCTTTGTAACGCAAATAATTATGCCATGGGGAATAGACATGAGTTTCCCTTGCGGAACGATCATCCTCAGTAATGCCACGCCACGAGAGCACCAAGGAATTGCGGCATCGCTGGTTAACACCGTTGTGAATTATTCCATCTCAATAAGCTTGGGGATCTCGGGCACAATTGTTCGACAGACAAATTTCGATGGTATGAATGCGATTGGAAGCTGTCGAAATGCTTGTTACTTTGCGATCGGGCTGGATGGTTTGGGGCTTGCGATCACGGTGTATTTCGCATGGGTTTCTGTTTCTAGAAGCAAGGCGATTAGCTAGATGTTCAGCATAAGCGGTTAGATGGGCACTCACACCCAGAAAAAGGCAGTATACCCTATAACCACACCACAACAATGGCAGATTGGTTGTCGTCGTGATTGAATTTCAAATTTCGCGAGTTAGAGAAGCGAAGTCGCCCATACAAATCGAGGTCGCCCATATAAAATTGAGGTCGCTCACACAAAACAGGTCGCCAACACAAACTTAAGCGAGGTCGCCCATACAAATCGAGTCCACTGCCTAGGCGTCGGATAAGGTGCAACCTAATTTCAACCACACCTGCACCGAAGCTCCACAACCACAACATCTTCATCGCAAGAAGTAACTCCTGCCTGCAACCATTTCCAACCATCTTTTACTAGTCCTGGAACGAGAAAGGACTCGCGGATGATCAAATCCCGAAATGAAGCATTAACCTACGCCGTGCGAGAAAATGCGGCGTCGAAGCAGAGCATGCGGCGCCGAAGCCTAGCGGCCTAGCCTAAACGGACTCGGATTCACAAGCTGGAGGCAGGATTGGAGATATCTGGCCACAATTATCTGCGAAACGAGGTTGTACAGTGGAAGAAAACGCTATTCGTGGCTTCATTTTTATCATCACCCCGCGTCTCTAAATCTTCCAAGTGGAAGTGGCTTCAGCAAGTGCCAAATAAGTAGTGTTTTGTCCCTCACTGTAGAAAAGGATTATTGATTACTACGCCGGCTGGCTGCATTTGAAATTTGCTTACGGAGCGTAATCCGGTCTTAGAGTTGTTCGCAGAATTATTTTGAGAAGCCCAAAATAAATCTTATCACAAGGGTAGAGCTGTCTTTGCCGCACTTATTCGACACTTGATTTAATTTGTTTCAGGCTATTTGAAATTCGAATACCAAAGGATTCCAATTTTTGAGCTATGAGACCTTATTTGGGTTAGGCTGCTAGAAGTGTCCGCTCCAGGGATCAAGGTTTCTGTTCTACTATAATCTGATGCTTCCTTTCCAAAAACCCGTCTGTATTTTTGATCTACCCGGAACGCAGACCCATCATAATTCAAAAAATATACTTCGCTATCTTCATTGCTCAATAACAAAGGCAGCCTCTCCTCCCAACTTTAAATCCTTTTTTACATTATCGCAAAATGTTGTCGACCAAAACACTCATCTTCGGAGCTTCACTCCTCATCCGCCTCATTTCTGCCCTTCCTACCCCGCAACTTCTTAACACCCCTGTCGGCCCCAACGGGATATATACAGAAGCTGGCCAAGGCGAAACGATCACTTCAAGGGAGCCGCAGCTCCTCAACACACCTGTCGGCCCAAATGGAATCTACACAGAAGTTGGACAGGGCGAAACCATCACTCCAAGACACCCGCAATCTCTCAACACGCCGGTGGGCTCACACGGAATCTACACAGAAGGCGGTCAAGGCGCGCCGGTGACTGTCAACTAAGAGTTGCGCAGGCATCTGGTGGGATTTGAAGGAAGTTTAATGTTCTATCGAGAGTTCAAGGCTATTCAACCAGTTGTCCTTGAGATGAGTTTGATACGTCCGATCAGCTTCTACCGGCAGGACTTATTTTGAGTTGGTAGCTGCCTTCACATTTTCCAAGGTGACGGAACCAGATGATGGGCCAGGATGAGGTTAAGGTGGCCATTCGGCACAGCTTTATGGACAATGAATGAATCTCAAGTATTGAAACATGGTAGAAAATTGAGCTTCCAGTCACTCTGTTGTATTTTGAGGTGCCATCATCTCCACCCAATACTCGAGCCAAGTGAATAAATATATGCCCGAACAATTTTTCACTCCCAAGCGGGAAATTTTCTCATTGTTGTTTTACGGGTGCAGTGAGGTGCATCAGTAACGCCGGGACCCTTGCCACTTGTCCCTTTTCTCTTCATAATATCCAATACATTATCTCCTAGCTGAATTGTAGACTTTTCTTCTACTGGAAGAACTTTTGAGACATACCAGAGCACTTGTGATGTTAGTCTCGCTATATAAGACCCATCTTCAGCAAATTATTTCCGGCTTGAGCCTGCCTCTTTAAGTCCAGCTGGTTGAAACCGGGATATTCATTGCAAAGAAATTCATCGAGCTCTGCAAATTTCAGAGCATTAGCAAAGCACAAACTAAAATTTGCAATATTTGCGGAAATAAAACTCACTATTATCGATGTACTCCCAAACATCCAACCACCAAACCCAGCACCAATCTGTAGTCAAAAGCCAGTGACTTTCCGCCTCGCCTTCGGGACATTGAGCCACAATAGTCGAATTGTACGATACGAAGCGACAATCGCACTGGTATTAGTACGTTGTTCTCGACAATGAGTCCATTCTTCCCCAGCTGTGAGATTGACAAGATCTCTGTTTGCAAGTTGCGCAGAGGCAGAATCACCGCTGCTAGCACGGCTTTTCAAAGATCTTTCAACTATTCTTCCCATCGGACCGCAATCTTCAAGCCTTGAACGATCGGGTGCAGGCAAAAGGGTGGCCTTAACAACATAGTAGCCTTCGGTCGTTCTGACGTATTTTCCACCGTCGACGTCACTATAACAGGTGACGGTTAATTTGGTACCGAGGCCGAAGAGTGTGGATTTTATGTGCCCTTCCAAAAGATGATAGATGTTGCAGTCTGCAAAATATTGTGTCTCTACTTCTTGCGTTGTGTAATGTGCCTCTTCCGAGTCCGGGCCGCAGTATCTCAGATCTGTTTGTGCTTTTTCAACGTGTTAAAATTCTGACTATACCGAGGGAAAGTCCTTTTGGCTTATCAGTCCCATTATAGTTAACGTTATATGGGGAATAAAACAATTATCCGTTGTTTGAAGCCAGATACTAATGATTAACTTAGTCCATATCTCCTAAATCTGGGAATTGGTTTTCCTAGGGAGGTTCGTACTTATCTCCATCTGAGCCACCGGTGAGATTTCCATGAGCCCAGTAGATCGCTGTCAGATCGGGATCATCACCGAGAATGCCGTACAATATAACATTCGTGCATTGAAGCCATGAGCCCAACTGAGGAAGTCAAATATGTTACCACGATCCACAAGAGCATCGGTCAACACCTCAATGCCTACATGCTGCCATATGGATATCAATTCCTTGCCGAATTACCCATGACAATTGGACGCAAAGCTGACAGGCAAAGTCTTCTTTCCCAGCAGCTTAAACTTGTCTACCCATCTTCCAAATCACCTTCCGGAGCCCAGGCCGCCAACGTTGGAGAGAACCAGCAAAAATTTCTCGCTTCCATCATGCAGTTCTACCGTGAGGTTTTGAAGCTTCCAAAAGAACGTGAAATTGGTCCCAACGACAATTTCTTCAAACTTGGTGGCCAATCTATCCTTCTGTTGCGACTCCAATCCAAGCTCAAGCGCAACTTCAAGAAGGTCCCAACTCTGCCAGAACCCTTCAAGGGACCAACACCACTCATCATTTCACAAAAGATCCTTGATCTCCAGCCACTCCTCCAACCGGCTCAGCTATCAATACAAGCAAGAATCTGACAATCAACTGGACCGCCGAAGCCCAACTGCCAACAGATAAACGATACTTGGTCCGCTACGGTTCTCGCACTCTCTCCTCCTCAGACATCACTTCTATTCTAGTCACCGGCGTCGAATCCTTCATCGGTTTCCACGTTTTCGTAGCCATGATCACATCCCCTTCAATCAAGCAAATCCGCCTCCTCAGCTCCTCAGGCGCCATCGACATAATCGAGCTCCTCAAAGACCTCCGCCACTACAATCTCCTCAACAGAATGCTAACCGAAGAGCTCGTCCTGGCCAAAACAGCCATCACCCCAGGCTCCCTCATGAAACCTTCTTTCAGCCTCTCCAAAACCAAATTCTCAACCCTCGGCCGTTCCATCCAAGCCATCTACCACTTAGGCGGCAATATGTCCCTGCTCAAATACTACGAAACCCTTCGGAGGATATTGAGCTCTTCTACTTCAAGTCGAGATGGGTATCAGAGATGCTTCTTTCCGCTGCGGCAGAACGCGGCTTTGACATTAATATTTTCCGCGCTTCAGCTGTATCAAGCAGTGCCGTCACAAGAGTCCCTGCTCCAGATGATGATTTTGTCCACCGAATGATCTTGGATATGATATATGATTTCCTTCAGCAGCGTACCAGATCTTGACGCTGCTGCCAAAGTGGAGGGAACACCCGCTTACGCCATCGATTTCATCCCCGTAAACTACCTCTCTCACCTTATCCACGACATTTCCATTTCTGATACTCTCAAAACTGCTCGTAGTTTTTCCGAGAAGAAAGTGGGTGTTTACCATATCGGGAATCCTTCTCCCCTTTTACTGCTGGTTCTTCTAGCCCTCATTGAGAGAG
>JAAMPI010000811.1:0-25202 GCA_013054445.1 Cudoniella acicularis | reverse complement strand
AAACACGCCCATAACAGTTACTGAGTAAGCAATCTCCCCTCACCCATCAAATTCAAACACAAAACTAACCCTATCCCCTAAAACAGACTAGGAGCCGGCACAGGCCGCAACACACTCACCCTCCTCCAACCCCCAGTCTCCACCCACCATATCCCTCACCGTAACTCCACGCACTAGACCTCTCACCCGCCATGCTAACCCTCGCCCGTACCCGCATCACCACCTATCTCTCTTCCTCCAACACCACCTCACCATCTCCTCCAGCCATAACCAAGCCGGAAATAACTTTCCACACCTTCGATGCTTTAAACCCAACCCTCTACCCTGAGGTCATAGATTTAGTACAAGGAAAAGCGAATTTCGTTCTCTCAACACTAGTTCTGGAACATTTGCCTCTTGATGTATTCTTTGGTACTGTTAAGAATTTGCTGAATAGGGAGGAGGGGGGTGTGCTGGTGGTGACGAATATGCATGCTGAGATGGGGCGGAGATCGAGGGCTGGGTTCCTCGACACTTCCACCTCTACCCCTAACTCAAAAGTTGAAGATGGAGGAAAAGAAAGAGAGGAAGGAAGAAAGAAAGGAGTAAAAATCCAAGGAACGAGTTACATTTATGAGACTGAAGAAGTGGTTGAGGCTGCTAGGATGGAGGGCTTTGCCTTGGCAGGGGAAGTGAGGGAGAGGGGTGTGAGTGAGGGGGATGTTTCTGGGGAGGGGAGGTTGCTTGGAGAGAGGGGGAGGAAGTGGGTTGGGTGTAGGTGTTGGTTTGGGTGTGTTTTTAGGTGGGAGGGTTTGGTGGTTTGAAAATCAATCGAGATTTTACTCCCTTGTTCGACATTAAAGTCTCGCTGCTGTAAAGCTCTTCTGGGGCATATTCCTGCAGATGCTTTTTTAAATACCTGATTAACACCCAACGTGAGGCACCAAACCAAGGAAAGGGAGACCCGGGAGAGACGAGCAATGTTCTAAATTTTTACATATGTACAGTACATATTATCGTACAGTGGGTATATATGCTACATTTCCCACGCCTTCCCTCCAGGCTCAATTTCCCTCGTCTCTTCTATTGACACGTTGGACAACACAAACCCGGAAGCTATCTATTTCGATAACCCCGGGTTCCAAATCTTTGAACCTGTTGCCGTACAAGACATGAAGCTAGCTCATTGAGCCGGGTCGTAGATCATCACATACCAACCCAAACAATCCTTTGCAACAAGTGGGCGAGAGAGCCAACATCTTGAAGCTCATCAGCTCAGTCCAACGTAAATATTCGCACTTCGAGTCTCCAGGGACATGAGTCCTGAGGCGCTGTTATTACTCCTCGCTTGCATGCCATGTAGCAAGAGCGTCTGCGAATTCTTTGTCGATCTCTTCTCGCGGCTTGGCCCTTTCCAACTCAAGGGGTTTATATGAGTAGTGGTGCTGCGTGTTAAGGTTTTTGGAACTGTAACCGAGGCAGAACTTCATGAGACGACTCGCCATGGTTATCACACGAGCGTCATCAGAATACTGCCCAATGATTTGAATACCCGCTACCTGCTTATTCCCGGTAATTGGGATACTGATAGATGGCAAGCCTGCTAAACTAGCAGGAACAGTAAACACATCATTCATGTAAGTGTCAACGGGAGTTTGTTGTAATACATCGGAAAGGCTTGGCGGTAAGGTTGGGGCAGTTGGACACACTATAAAATCCACCTCAGCAGGGCCAAGTTTGTCCCGAAGTTGCACGGAGTCGTCAATGTCAGACAGATCAAACTGTTGTGGAGGCCGAAGCGGGTTCTGAACACCAAAGACCCGGTCGAAGTCGCGCTGAACCAGTCGGCGAATCTTTTGAGCCTTGATAAAATAATTATCAATCGCTTCGGAGCTCAAAGTATATGAGCCTAATAATATTCTCCTCTTAACCTCCTCGCCGAAGCCTTCTCCTCTTGTCATGGAATATAACACATCTCCGGCTCCATCAGCAGAGCTACTTCGGCTCCCATATCTAACACCATCATACTTTGAAAGATTCGAAGCCGCCTCAGCAGGAGCAATAATATAATATGCGGAAAGAGCGTGCTTAGTACTTGGCAACGAAATTGGAACAACAGTAGCACCATTATTTTGCAAAACTTCTAGGGCGCGCTGCCAGGCGCTTCGTACCGCGGGTTCTAATTCGGCAATATTATATTCCATTGGCACGCCTATTCGTAATTTTGAGAAGTTAATTTCCCCAGGGAGTAGCGCTGCATACTGCTGGCTAAACAACTGGTCACGTAGCTGCCGCATTGCTCGGTCCCAGAATTGTTTGCTAAGAAGGGTCGGATCTCGAGTGGGGTTTGTTTTTGCCGAAGACGACACTAGATTGTGTTTGCCATGAGGTCGTAGGATAGATAACGTGTTGAGTATTTGCGATGGTTTAGAAGCGAGAATGCCCACAGTATCAAGCGAGTTCGCATATGGAATGACTCCCCAACGCGACAGCAAGCCATAAGATGGTTTAAAGCCGATAGTTTTGGTGTATGCTGCTGGAAGCCTGACGGAGCCACCAGTGTCTGTCCCCAAAGCTACTGTACACTGACCTGATGCGACAGCCACAGCACTTCCTCCAGAGCTGCCCCCAGCCGAGCGAGCGGGTGCTCGATGTGGGTTGAGGTTGATGTTGGTTACGGAACCAAAATAAGAGTTTGTCGAATGCGATCCCATTCCAAACTCATCAAGATTGGTTTTCCCAGATATCGGCACAGAGAACCTGCGCGCCTGCTCTACCACGTGTGCCTCGAAGGGGCTGAGGTGGTTTTCGAGAAAGCGAGAGCCACACGTCGTTCGGTGTTTCGACGTAACTATGTTGTCTTTTACTGCCATCGATGAGACCACGGAAACCCATTCTGACAACCCAGGCGGGACGGGCACTAAGATTCACCGCAACGGTCAGTCGTGCCTCGACCTACAGTGCAGGAGACGTGGGACACAGGACACATGTTCGTACCGATAGCGGGGTTTGGATTTGGGTGTGGAGGTGGGATTGCAACCCGAACTGGCTCTTCAGTCGAGATAAAGGCATTGAGGGATGTCTTGGCCTTGGGGCCTTTCGTGGCTTCATGACGAAGGCGGCGGTGGCGTGCCGCTGCTGCTTGTGCTTTCGATGGAGCTGCTTTGGTTGCTAGAGTTGCTGTTTGAGCTACCACTGCTGCTCGCGACTTCGACCACAACCAGGGGGTGGAGGGTGGCATTTGTTGGGAAGCAATGCCAATGCGTAAAACGGCAGCCGGCAGAGGCAGCGTGCCTCGGGGATAGGCGTGCTGCGTAGGAATAATTGCACTGAAGTTGTGATTCAAGGTGGATGAGCATAGCTTAACGATAGCTTAACGATAGCTTAACGTGAGCTCTAAGTTTTTACCGACCCTGAATCGGTAGTTCGAACTGTGGCGGCATTGGGCGGAACGGGGCCTCGGGACGGGTACGAAGTACGGTGGCCCCGTGGCCCTCAAACCCCGCGGGAGCTATGTCAGCTTGCAGGTGTTTTGGGACCGCATCTAGCCGCGTCAACAGTACAGTACAGCTACCTTCAACAGAAACATTATTTGTGTTGCTAATTCCTTCCCAACCACAATAGCTCCTAAAGCTAGCTACCCACACTGCCCGTCTGACCGCGGTCTGCTCTCCTGTACTTGTAGAAGCTCTACGAAGTACTTAGGCTCGACACTGCTCACTGCTTACTGCCCATCGCTCACCATTCGATGCTTCAACTTCATCACTTATCACCAGCGCCAAGATGACGAAACCGACTTGGACATGGGCTGCCATGTTATTCTCGCTCGTCGCAGCGGAGCAGCCATCCGCGCCGGAGCCTGTAGCAGCCCCGATGAGATCTTTGCCCTGGGGAGACCTGAATTTCTTGCAAACCACAGATACACACGGATGGCAGGCGGGGCATCTTCAAGAGTAGACGCCCATAAGGTTCCCAACTTGACAATCTCTAACTGTGCTTGTACTTAGGGCGCAGTATTCTGCGGATTGGGGCGACTACATATCCTTCGCTGAGCGAATGCGACAAAAAGCAGACGAACTTGGTGTTGACGTCCTGCTTGTTGATACAGGCGACCGAGTGGAAGGCAATGGTCTCTACGACGGATCCGATCCAAAGGGAAAATACTTCTACGATATCGTCAGGGAACAAGAGATCGATATCATCTGTACAGGGAACCACGAACTATATCAAATCGATGCCGCTGCGCGCGAGTATGATTTGACGGTTCCGAACTTCAAGGGGAAATATCTTGCTTCAAATTTGGATTATATCAACCCAAAAAATGGCGAGACTATCCCTATGGCTCAACGTTACAGGAAATTTACTACCAAGAATCGAGGAATTCGAGTGTTGGCCTTTGGATTTCTTTTTGACTTTACAGGCAATGCAAACAACACGGTTGTGCAGCCAGTTGCGAAAACTATTGAAGAGCCCTGGTTTCAGGAAGCTATTAGGGAAGATGTGGATCTATTTGTGATAATTGGCCATGTTCTGCTTCACGGTCCAGAATACAAGGCGATTTACAAGGCGATCAGAAGCCAAAATTGGGATACTCCTATACAATTCTTTGGTGGTCACAGCCACATTCGAGACTTTAAGAAATATGACTCTAAAGCGTATGGCGTTCAAAGTGGCCGCTATATGGAAACTATCGGATGGATGGCCATTGAAGGCATCACTGGGAAGGGCAAGAAAGAAAAACCACGACCCCTTGATGCTCGTGCGAGCATGACATTCAAGAGGCGATATATCGACAACAATTTGTTCGGCTATCACTACCACACAGGACTGAACGATACTACTTTCTCTACTGAGCACGGGAAAAAAGTGTCAAAAATGATCCACAAGGCGAGGAAAGCGCTGGATCTCGATTACAGCTTCGGTTGTGCCCCAAGAGATTTGTGGCTCAACAGGGCTCCATATCCAAGCAGCGATAGTATCTTTACTTGGTTAGAGACGGAGGTTATGCCTGATGTTATTGTCAACAAAGAGCGAAAGGATACTCCAACACTAGCAATAACCAATACAGGCGCTATGCGATTTGATATTTTCAAAGGACCTTTCACCAAAGACACAACCTACATTATTTCTCCTTTTGTCAGCAAATTCTTGTACATTAAAGATGTACCCTATAAGGCCGCCAAAGGAATCTTACAGTTGATCAACAGGGGGGGTCCTGTCTTCGAAGCTACAGAGTTTTCACTATCTCAACTCGCACCTCCCGAGCAGATGTCTATTCTCACCGACATCCTCGTCCCGCAAATTCCCATCCACGGCGCTCACAAATCCGGAGGCGCACAAGTGCCATTTTTATTATCATCAAACGAAGAACCGAATCTAGTACCCGGTTACACGACCAAAGATGAAGGGGGTGATGATGGCGACGACACGATCCACGCCCCAATCCCCTATTTCCGTGTCCCCAACGTCATCCAAAGCGCTCTCTCCTTCCCCGCTGAAGGAGAGCCCGAGAAAGTAGATGTGGTATTCGTGGATTTCATTCAACCGTGGGTCCTGCTCGCGTTGCGGTTTATGGGTGAGAGCTATTCAGCGGGCGATGTTGAGGTTTATACAGACGAGACATTGACAGATCTTATGGCGGATTGGATTAAGAGGAATTGGAAGAAGGATTGTTAGATTATGTGTATTTGTCCGAATTGGGATTGAAATTGAGATTGAGATTGCACATATGATTACATACCAGGTGGCGTTTGGTGTTTGGCTCGTGGTTTTTAGATCGACTTTTATCTATGATATATAGATATAAGCTGAAATGTGCCATAGAGGCTTTTATTGGTTATTGCTTATCTAGAGCAGTATTACATATATTACATACGCTTAATTATTTCAACGTCCCCCCTTTTCTCTTTTCTCGTTCGGGATCATCACGTGCTTATACTCTTCTACTTTTATGCTTCTCTCTGAATCTCAGAACACAACTTCGGCTGAGAATACCAACAATATTGAGAAAACAAGCAGCGCTCTGATAAAACCCTATAGAAATTAGAAGCGTGTTAAAACTGTCAGTAATTAAATACCTTTTTGATGTGAATAATAGCGAGTTTAAAATATGAAAATTAGAGACGCTTATTTAAGTTTTGATTTCTAAGAAAAGTATCTTGAAACTTGGAGGTCTAAGGTTGGTTGGGATGGGGTTAGATTAGATGGGGTTTGATTGTAACTTAGAAGGGGGAGGGGCGAGATATTTCCTGTTTAGTTTATTTTGTTTATTAGTTGAGGGTAGCTTGGTGACTAAGTGAGTGGCGAGTAGTAAGCGAGAGGTAGGTGAACAGCACCGGTGCGGTGAGTAGTGAATAGCTATTTCAACTATCTTTCAATTTGCTTTTCTTAATTCGTTGCATATTGCAGAAAGCGTGAATGTTGTTATTCTTCGATTATTAAAGCTCATCCCTTTGTTTAGTTGAAGTGAGCATTTAAGTGATATAAGTTCATGTAAATATCAAATCTTAAAAATGGAATGGGTGGGTAGAGAGAATGAAAGGGGTTAAATAGAAGTTTGCTATGACTTGTGATTCTTGTTGATTTTGATTTTGGGCTTAGTTTTGGGTTAGTGTCGATTGTCTATATAAAGGAACTTAGGGAAGAGAGAAGAATTGGGCAGAAACAGAGGTAGGTCAATCAGTTAGTCGGTCAGTCAGTCAGTCGCCTTACACATTCGAGTAAAACGCATGATGAACTTTCAGTGTATTTAATAGAAGATTCAAGATTATCGGGGGTTTTTCTCCCTTTCCTTTAAAATAGGTAGTATGGCGAAATGCTTTTCAGAAGCGGTATCCACGGCGCCATTGCGATTCGAGGGACAATTTTCGTGGCATGACAATCTCATGAGTAAGCAAGCATTAAAGCAAGCTCGCCCCTTAAATGTGTGTGTGAGAGAACTCAAGGACGTTCATTCAAAAATTCAAAACATATGTCATGTCATATCATGTCATTAGCTGTATAATTATCTCCTAATTATTACCCTTCCAAACAAAGGACATCCCATTCATCCATTTCACATCATCTCATCTTCTCACATAAATAAATATTCATCCCTTATCAATCCCTTTCTCTCTCCAGCCCACTCATGCAAGAGCAGCAAAGCCAAACTGCGGCACACTAGCATCGAAAATCCCATAATAAGCATTAAAGAAAACATCACCATAAATATTCTGCGTTCCACCCCCAACACTTTGAAGACCACCAAAGCAGTTCGTGCCATCAATGCTCTGGAAGTTCAAAAGGCTGCCAGGGATAGTGGCATAGTTCCCACCGATATCAACAGAGAGCGAAGGGAGGGAAGTCGAACAAGGGAAAATGTATCCACCGTATGTAGCAGAGTTTGAAGCGCCAGAGACGGAGGCATAGTAGTTGGAAACAGCATCGTCGATCATGAGCACTAAGGTGGTTCCAGTGTCGGCAATGCCGGTGTTTCCAGATTGGGAGAAGGTGCTGCCGCCTACTTGGTAGGAATTGGATGCGAATTCCCAGAAGCCATTGCCGGAGTTGACGGTCGCGTAGTTGATGGAGCCGCTGTACTTGCTGCTGTCAATGAAGCCGAAGTCGTAGGCGCCGTCGGCGTTGTAGGGGAGGTAGGCGGCGAAGAGGGGGGAGTTTAGGCTGGGTTGTGCGTTGTCGAAGAAGGTTTGTTGCTGGACGGGTTGCACGGTGTTGATGCTGCTGAAGGCGAGGCCGACGAGGCCGTCCGCGGCGTCGCTCACAAAGGTGGAGGAGACTTTGGTGGCTAGTTCGACGGCTTGGCCGGTTACAGATGTGCCGCCGATTGTGACAGTGTCAGTGCCGACTTTGCCACTTGCTCCAGATCCGTCGGCGTAGGTGATGGACCAGGTGTACCCGGAGAGAGCCTGGTATGTTGGGCTTTTGGATGCCGTGTAGATGTCATGGCCTTTCTTGGAGGCGGATGACAATGAAGATGAAAAGACCCATCTATAGATGTTGGTTAGCGAATATGTAATAGTTGAAGCGTTATCAATATCTTAGATTGCAATGTTCCACCATGTGCTGCTGGGAAGCGTTTGTGAAATATCTCGTGTTTCACAGATCGAGTTGTGTGTACAAGAACTCCTAACTAGTCATAAAAATGGGGAAACTTACAAATCTGCACTGCCAGTGTCAAAATCAAGGTTGAGCGACTCTCCACCAACAGAGGTGCTAACCAAGTATTCGGTTCCGCCAGCTGGAGCAGCGGAAGCCGAACCATCTTGTCTCTTGACTTTGGAGGAGCCCAATGCTGCAAGAAGCTCACTCGAGAATTGCCCTTCCTTTGGGCTCAAGTTGTACTTTGCGTAGGCTTTGAGGAGAGCGGCAGTACCGTTGCGTTGATAGTTGGAGTTGTGGACCGCTGGAGCAGAGAATGCTTTGCTACCGATAACTTGTCCAGCTGGAGCTGGAGCTGGGAGGGCAGATGCCGTGATGGCAAGAGCCAGGACTGAAAGAGTAGAAAGCATATTGCAGAGGGAGCTGGAAAAGGCTTGGAGAGAAGATTGAAAGAGGATGATGGGGATGAGGATAGAAGGAATGTCCAGAGGGAATGTACTACCTTTATATCTTCACCTACTACAGCCTCGGCTGACAGAGTACCAACAGTGGTCAGGGTAAGTACAAGGCCTCCGCTTCATAGCTTCCATTCTCAGTTGTCGATCACGGATGTATATTTCTCAGATTACTTGCAATTGGGTAGGCCGTCATGCTCATTAGCAGGACTCATCCAGTGTTAGTTCTTCTGCTGGAGACCTAGTTCGGACGGAGAAGGAGGGTTTGCTATGCAATCTGAGCTTCCCCTTTCAGGGCCGGTATTCAGACGAATAGTAGAGGAGGATGGCAAACAATGTAAATACCTACTCCCAATGCGGTCAGAAGCACGCCAGATGATCTTCAACTCGAAACATAACTACTCCGTACATGCAGCCAGGGGGCCACAGCTGCCGGTATTACGGTATGCACCGAGGTCTGCAAGGCTTCTGCAGCGCTGCTCATCATATACTGACATGGAGTTCTGATTCGTGAAAGTTTAAATAATGGACGTCGACTTGGGAGGGATGGAGCCATCATGGAGGGGCAGAGAGGACTCTAAGCCTCTAAATTGACAAGGCCGGTTCTGCAGCGCCGGATGCCGTCCGTGATAGGAAGGTGGATGGCGGGCGTTCCTGATCTACTCAGGCTTCTAAACCTGCGAGGGGCGATGGCGACAGAGAGGGTATTCACCGTTTTGGGGTTGTTGGCAGTGGAAGAGTACTAGAATCGATTGCACAGGAGCCATTTGCACATGCCGGACGCCGGACGCCGGACGGATTGTCCAGGAAGTAGTACGGAGGTACATCTTATCAGGACCGACCAGGGAAGGGCATCTAGTATTCTCCTAGGGAATACTCGAGCAGCAGGCCGCCAGCGAATCGCGAGCATCCTTACGGTGGAATATAGCCTGTTGTCAAGGCTTGTATGGCGCTGTGAGGCGATTCACAGGCGAATTGAGGAGTAGTTTCAGCGCCTGAACAAGCCTACCAGGGCCTTGAAGCCTTGAAAAAGCAGCGCAGATAACCGGAATCAGGGCTCTGAATGGATGTGGAGAACAATCGCGGGGCCAAACAAGATTGCATCCTGGTCGTTGGTGGGGGGCAGATCTGTCAGGAACAGCCAATCAGTGCCCCTAATTATAGACGCCAAGCGCCGCTCCGAGGTGTGGCTGCCGTGTGTGGCGCGAGATGGTTGCTGCTGGGGTTTGTTGTCTGCAGTTCGCAGATGAGCGTAAGGGTTGCCCGACCAGGATGTTGGCCTCTCCGGGAAGATCGTAGATGCTCTTGATAGCAAGGGTGGCGCCGTCGAGAATGATCGAGAGGCCTCAGGAGTTAGGAGGGGAGGGCGTTATTTCGGATCGGTCAGAATGCATCAGTCGCGGGTCTTTCTTCATCGTAGCCCCGTTTCAACCACTGACCGTCGAGGGCATTAGATGGAAAGGAGACTCCAAATCCAGCTGTGGTTGTTCTGATTTGCCAGAGACTTGAGATGAGAGAAATTGGGCTTTTGGAGCGGATTGCCCAATTAGCATCGAATATAGAGTGCTGTAAGTCACTGTCAATAGCCACGACTCGCCTGAGCATCGCCTGAGCATCGCCTGAGCATCGCCTGAGCATCGCCTGAGCATCGCCAGACAGCTTCTCTAGCAGGCTGGCCGACTATGACCAAGGAGGAGGGCACGTGTGATCAGCACGCTGTCATGTAGGTCTGCACCCCGCGACATCTTGACCACATCTTGACCACATCTCTTGCTGTATGGCCGAGGCTTTGCCTATGCTTCGATCAGGTACGAGGCTTGGAAGTTGGGGTTGCCGCGCGAGCTGCAGTCAGTGGATGAACTCCTCCATCTACAAGGCTGCCCTGAACTTGCATCGGCGAGCAGCTCGCATCATAGCACCGGCCGTCTGTCACCTGTGCTGTGATTCCAACGCATAAATATTGTTGCGGGTTTCGCATCCTAATCAGGAAGGCGTGGATCGTCGGCCATAACGACAGCTTCAAATCCGTCATCGATATGACAACAACCACGGACTCGGTTTGCTCTTCACTTTTATTGTTCTCGGTTCTGGTATCTAGGCTAATTCGGGCGCATATCTCGTCTCAAAACCGAGAGGAAAGTTATCCCGTTCTTCCGAGTATTCCGCGAAGACGCTTCTCAACGAGGAAGGCGAGATAACTGTGACCGGTGTGACATCAGACAGACAGATTGCGAGAAATGGTCAACAAATTGCCTCACTGGAGGGCTGGATTCAGCGGCCAACAGACTTCTGCTTTGACATAAAAGGGTGTGGCAACAAGAACCTTCCCATTTTGCGGCCATCTCCGTAAGCAAAAGGAAGCAGCCGCATCGCTCCTAGAGGAACGGTGAGGATAATTGTTTATGTAGGTAGCACACCCTCTGATCACCACTTGCATGAATAGAAAGTTTGGCTTGAGAAAGGGCCAGGGATTGGAATCTTCGACACTCGTCTCCGCTAACACCGATTAAAAACAAGAAAGGGTCTTTAGGACATACCAACAGGCCTATTGTTGACTTGCAAAAGTTAGATGTTGAGAATATTCCATTCCCTAAGGCTCAGGACCAAGCCGGACTGTACAGGATATTCGAATTGTATGATCGGCAATAACCACTCCTGCCTCTATACACGGCCATAACTCCCAGCAATGCAGTTAACCTCATCCCATAGTCAAACAATATTCTTGCACACGTCTTCCGTTCCGGGGGCGGTCTCCAGCTATTTTGGGTCAAGTAGGAAGGTGGCAGTCTAACCTCTGCTCTTGGTGTTTAGAATTAGAGCCACAATGAGCCTGAGTTGTCAGTAGGAGTGTAGTCCATCGGAGTGGAGGTGTATACTAACCCATAGAGACCCAAAACTTCCCCGAAAATAAGGATAAGCACCATTCCGACGAATATCCTCGATTGTAGCATATAAGTTCGTACACCCATGTCTCCCACAATACCAATCGCATACCCGGCAGCAAGTCCAGTCAGACCAACCGAAAGGCCACATGCGAGATGCATGAAGCCACTGAACCATGGTTAGTTAGAGTCCTGATGTTATTTTTTGAGAAAGGCCGTACTTGAACAGACTATAAGTCTCTGGGGGAGGTGCCATATCTCCAGCGATCAAGACGGCGATAACTAGCGAGTAGACGGCAATGATACCGGACATGACGACGGGAATCAGGGACTGTGGTGATCCCAGGTCAGCACAAGTTCTGCATGCGATGGCTGGAGCTCTGTATACCTTCATGATCAAATCTGGTCGAAAGGTTCCGACTCCAGATATTCCAATGCCAGACTTGGCCGTCCCGTACGCGGCTCCAACACCTAATTTTTATCAGCAAGCTCCTTTGCCATCAATATCGCGGGGTGCCCACATCCAAATGTCATGGCGAACCCAATGCCGGCCTGCGAAGCTGTCAGTCCTGCTCTCCCATTTCTATCCAGTTTGGCCACTTACCATTCCGAAGAACGGCGCGAACTTGGGCGCGAGATCGGAATTCGAGTCTGCCATTGTGACTACAGCTCCACGTATCCTGCTGGGTGTACTTGAGAAGGAGATGGCGCGGATGGGTGACGTTGAGCGAGTTCGTGATAAGACATCGTCAATATCGAGAGCTTCCGCTTGCTTGGTCTTCGCTCCGTAGCGGCCACGTGACCGTCACGCTCCAAATCGGGGCATCCTGTCTCACTGGTACTTGCTAAAAATACGCATTGATCAAGCCCGTCGAGGTCGTTTTAAAACAAGCAAAATCCCGTATCCTGCCCGGCGTGCATGTTACAGCAAAGTACGTTGCGAAATCCAGTTTATCGTCTTGCGGTCTTGTCCAGCCCTTCTCGATTCTGTTGATTGATAGGTACAAAGCTTTAAGCCGCCCGTGCAAAGCTGCGCGTTGACTGCTAAGGTTACCCGGCTTTGGACGACCAAATATCCGAGCGCTAGCGAAGACCACCACCACCACAAGGTGCCTTTCAGATCGCAAGAATCCTGGCTCCCGAGCCTCCCACTTCGCACGACAGAGCATCGAGCGTTCGACATTGGACCGTCTGATCCCAGGGCACTTCAATGTGCTTCTCCCCCGCCGGCCTACTCCTCCGCGACTAGCAATCAGAGGTGTTGGGGCCAGAGATCGAGAGATTCCTCGCTTGAGCAATCTCACTTCAGGCCAGCCAGAGCCAACGCAGCGCAGAAATCGTCTTCAGCGACAGCCAGCACACCACGGTCGACATACGGCGGTTCTCCGTCGGCGTCGGCAAGGACATAAGGGGCTGTTCTGACCGCAGAGAGTGAGGCCGAGGAGGTTGCCCTCGGCTTCTAGAGTGGAGTAGGTATCCGTGTGCGACCGCAAGTTATCTATCAATGCCACCGGCGCTGACTTTGTCCCAGTTGCCAGACACCATGGCGGAATATCAGCAAGGACGGACGAACCCCCCTCGCCCCAATGAGTACGGTGGCCATGCCTCTAACTATCAACGAGATGCTGCCTTCTCCAACATCTTTGGATCTGCCCCTCCTGGCCGGTCGCAGACCATGAACTCATCCGTGTCTCCCCCTCCATCCGGCACTCAACGCACACAGACAATGGGCTCGCAGGCTGCGGGCTTGCAAGGTGGGATGCAGAGGCAACCTCCTCCGCGGCCGCAGCAAGGTGCTTATCCGCCAGTAAATGGGGGTTCGCCAAATGGAGGAGGTATGCCAAATGGATATCATCCAGGATCAAGACAACAGCATCCAGGTCAAGTACCATCACAGCCTCAACCACAGTACTTGCCACAGCAGGTTCGACAGGATCGCAGACCATATCCGGCCCCTC
The DNA here is from genome assembly GCA_013054445.1 of Cudoniella acicularis. Taxonomy (NCBI): domain Eukaryota; kingdom Fungi; phylum Ascomycota; class Leotiomycetes; order Helotiales; family Helotiaceae; genus Cudoniella; species Cudoniella acicularis. The sequence continues at coordinate 11,831 of JAAMPI010000811.1, read as the reverse complement.
AACGTGTTGATCCTCGCGGTCCGCCCCAACAGCAGCAATACCCACAAAAGCCACCACCACAGCAGCAAAGATATTACCAAGGTGCACCATCACCAGCTCTAAATTCGGATCCGTACCGTTCGCAATCCATGGCAAGTATTACTCGACCTCAAATGTATCAACCACCACCCAGCACATATACCCAGGCCCCCGCAAACGCATTTCGTCAAGCCCCGTATCAGGCGCACTCATCGAGAACAACTGCACAAGGGCGTATTGTACCCGAGAGACATGATGAGCGAGCGATGTCCATGACGAGCTACCCGCAAGAACGGGAGCATCAGACTATGAGCGGACGGGTCATTCCAAATAGGAGGACCTCTTCTGGTGGATCGCAGGAAGTAGGATTCCCTATACCTGGCCCAAGAAGTCCAGCGACACAGACACGAACCACAAGCATGGCCTCAACGACCGTAGAAGATGTGAGCAGATCAATGTCTATGGCCTCTACGATTGCCCCCTCTGAATTTACAGAATCCCTCCAACGTGGCCCATCAGTAGCAAAATCCGTTAGCAGCGGCACGGGAGGCCGGAAAAAGTCTCCTTTGGTATATCCCGCACTATTGTCACGAGTGGCGGAATGCTTTCGAGATAAGGTTACTGTAGGAGATCGGACAAAGAATGACCTGACATATAAAAACGCCTTTAGTGGTGCTGACGCAGTTGATGTTATTTCTTACATTATTAAGACCACGGACCGAAACCTGGCGCTATTATTAGGACGAGCACTGGACGCCCAAAAGTTCTTTCACGATGTTACGTACGATCATCGACTTCGAGATTCCGCAATTGAGATGTATCAGTTCCGAGAGACTATGATGGATGAGCCACATGAGGCACCGGAAGTAAATGGTGTTTTCGTGCTTCTTACCGAATGCTATTCCCCAACATGTACAAGGGATCAATTGTGCTATTCGATAGCATGCCCTCGAAGATTGGAGCAGCAGTCCCGCTTGAACTTAAAACCCCAACCCGGTCTTAGGCGCGAGAAGTCAGAAGCAAGTCTCCATGATGTCGATGAGCCAGATGAACAAAAACTTTGGATCAACACAGTTTCACAGGAGATTGCCGATAGCGTTGGTGAAAGAGAGAAGAAGCGCCAGGAAGTCATCTCCGAGATCATGTACACGGAACGAGATTTTGTGAAAGATTTGGAATACTTGCGAGATTTCTGGATCATTCCACTTCGGTCCACTAATCCTGCAGCCCCATCGCCCATTCCAGAATCAAGGAAGGAGAAGATTGTGAAGACGATATTTTCTAATATTGTTGACCCTCCAAGCATTCATGGAGTGAGCTCACGTTTCGCAGAGTCACTAACAGAGCGCCAAAAGAAACATCCAGTGGTTAGGAGTGTAGGCGATATCTTCCTTGAATATGTCCCTCAATTTGAGCCGTTCATTGTGTACGGTTCAAATCAATTGGCAGGAAAGTACGAGTTCGAGAATGAGCGATCTCTGAACCCGTATTTCTCGAAATTTGTGGATGAGACCGAAAGACGGAAGGAATCGAGAAAGCTGGAGTTGAACGGTTACTTGACGAAACCTACAACCCGACTTGCCCGTTATCCGCTCCTGCTTGAGAATGTGCTCAAATATACCGAACCAGGAAATCCGGACAAAGAGGATATTCCGAAAGCCATGAAGATGATTCGTGACCTGCTGTCCAGAGTCAATGCCGAATCCGGTAAAGCGGAAAATCGCTTCAACCTTAAACGTTTGCACGAACAACTTCGATTTCGGCCAAATGAACGCGTAGACCTCAAGCTTACAGACGACAAGCGGGAGCTCATCTATAAAGGTGCACTCAAGAAATCTCCAACGGATCCTTCGGATATCCAAGCATACTTGTTTGATCATGCCATGCTCCTGGTTCGTGTGAAGACAGTTGGCAAGAAGGAGGAAGTGAAAGTGTATCGCAGACCTATACCCCTTGAGCTCCTTTCCATCCGTGAGATGGAGGAAGTAATACCTAAACTTGGTGTGGTTAAGCGGCCCTCATCAAGTTTAATTCCTGGGGCGAAGTCTGCCAACGCCGATAATGCCAAGAAGGAAGGATTTCCCATCACGTTCAGGCACATCGGAAAAGGAGGTTATGAACTCACGCTTTATGCCAATACTGCAGGCGCCAGGAACAAATGGATGGAACACATTGGAGAACAACAAACCATCCTTAGGAAACGTGGCGACTTCTACAACCGATCCATCTTGTCGAGTAGCTTTTTCACTGCCGCCAATCGGGTCAACTGTGTCACGCCATTTGGTATGTTAAGCTCGGATATACCCTCTACACCAATTGATGCTAATATTCTATAGATGGTGGTCGGAAACTGATCTATGGAACTGACTCGGGAATTTTTGTATCTGACCGTAGGGCAAAGGATGTCACCGTGAAGCCAATACGAGCCCTGGATGCGACAAGTGTTACGCAAATCGATGTTCTCGAGGAATACAACTTGCTTCTCGTGCTCTCACAAAAGTCGCTATTGTCATATCCCCTGTCAGCCTTAAATCCCAACGAGCCGGCACTCGCCAAGCGACCGAAGAAGATTCAAAGTCACTGCAATTTCTTTAAAACTGGTATATGCCTCGGTCGACACCTTGTGTGCTGTGTTAAATCTTCCGCATTATCAACGACAATCAAAGTCTTTGAGCCTAATGATGCTATGTCCAAGGGCAAAAAACAAAAGGGCTTCAAGATGTTCAACAGTGGACAAGACGAGCTCAAGGCCTTCAAAGAATTTTATATTCCCACTGAATCTTCATCTATTCACTTCTTGAAAACCAAACTTTGTGTTGCTTGCGCACGAGGTTTCGAGGTTGTATCACTAGAGACTCTGGAGACTCAATCGCTACTTGATCAGGCGGACACTTCTTTGGATTTCGTGGCCCGGAAAGAAAACGTTAGACCTATCCATATTGAACGACTGAATGGCGAATTTCTGCTCAACTACACTGAGTTTTCATTCTTTGTCAACCGTAATGGATGGCGCGCCCGACCCGACTGGAGGATCGACTGGGAAGGACAACCGCAGAGTTTTGCACTCTCATATCCTTGGATATTGGCATTCGAAACGAACTTTATTGAGATTCGGAACATTGATACCAACGCTGTACATATTGTGCCGCATAAGAACATTCGTATGCTTCACACAAGCACTCGGGAGGTAAGTTCAGATCCACCATGATTCTGCTGCACTTTACTAAAATCTTCTAGATTATTTATGCGTACGAAGATGAGCGAGGCGAAGATGTGGTGGCGGCCATCGATTTCTGGCCACAAGGTAGAAGGCCGGAGCCTCAACAGGGACCTCCGCAGCTGGAATACCATCCTCAGACTTCATCTCGACATTAGCCATTAAAGATCTCCACACGATCAGAAGCCATAATCCGTCCATATCACTTTTATAGAACTGCATGGCATGTATTCCTGAATCTTCTGTGCTTCGCCACTTGCGGTGCTCTCTTATGGTGTGTGCTGGACACGCTCTCTTTGTGTTTGTGGTTACCCCCTCCTGGCCTCTTGCCAGTTAATGTTGAGTGTTCCTCGTCTCGTCGGCGAGGGTGGATGGTTTGATGGATTGATTCATAATTGCGATGCCCATGGGTGGAATGCTTGGAACTTATTAGTGGCAGCTAAGCGATCGGCGTATGAAGGGTTTTTCTGGTTGAACTAGGCATATTTTCTGTACATTGCCTGTGTAGTCCTACGAATAGAACGTGTACCTCTCGTTCTGAACAAAGTTTCTGTCACTTTTCATGCGCCTTTTTTTACTAAACCGCTACTAGCCGAAGAATGGTAGTAACTAAGTAGCAGGCTACTGGTAGCAACGTTTCTCAGCTCTCTGTTTTCCCCGTAGAATAAACTGGGGTAGCTCCGATCCATAAACGTCAAGTGTCAGTCAGTCCAAACGTCTGGCTCGCTCTTCCGAGGACCGCGATGTTTTTTCGATGTTTCGATTCTGATTCTGGCGGAAACCGTACCTACCGTTCGGCGCTTCTCCAAATTTCCAAGCCGAAATGTCCGATGTCCCCGTTTCAGCTTTCATGCACCGACGTTCTAGACGCCTCTCGCGCACTTCCCCCCACCTGACTAAGCTGCGGATCAGTGTTTTCGATTGTGCATATGCATGTACATGTACCTTTTTTTTGTTTGTCGGTCCCGCAGTCCCGCTCATACACGCACGGCATTGAGGTGAGAGCGTAAAAGGTGTTTTCCGGGTTGGGTTGATGTAATAGGGGTTGGGTGTGGGATGTTGGATGTTGTGAACCCGGGTTGAGTTTGTGTGGACTACTGGACTGACGGGCCGAGCGCAGTGACAGACAGAAAGACACGGACGGACGTTGTGTCACAGTTCTCAGGCCGGCTAGGTCTGGGTGCATCTATCTGATCGCTGCTGGCTATGCGGGTTCTGTACTGGTAATTGAAATTTGTTCTGTCTGATGGTGTTGTCACTGTTGTGATGGCAGAGATGAATGGGGTTCTTTGGTTTAGGACTAGAAAATGACTGTTACGGGATTCCTGTTGTGTGGGACGGCAGTTAGGATTCGCCTCGCGTTTTGGGGGTCGAAGTGGGTGAGTTTTTAGGTTTGGTTGGTTATGGAGGTTGCGAACGGGATGGTACGCATTGATGAGGCGGCGATTCTGAGGAGTGACATATGGGAGGGAAGTATTAGTGCGCAAGCAAGTAGTGAAGCTAGACGGGATGCTAGCAAGTTGCTGGGACTTGGATTCGGTGGTTTACTCCGTACTGATCAGTGCTTCTATGTGCTTTGATATTTCTCGATGCGGTTCTAGTATTGTGGTTGGTTTGTGGTTTGGGTGTGGGGGGGACGCATTGAGGCACGAGAGCTGTTGTGGATTTCGTGTAGGGATGTAGGTGCGAAAGGGAGAGGAGCTGGGACCCTTTGTCTTGGGATCAATGGGACGGGAACGGGAGACGATCTTTGTATTTATTTCGGGGTGCTTCTCTCGATCTTATCTTTGTTCTTTTCTTCTTCTTCTTCTTTTGATTGTATAGAATATTCTTTTCCACGTTTTTCACTTGTCTCTGTTGTGGATTTTTGAGAATTTAAACTGAGCGACTTTTTTTAATCCATATTATTTTTCATCGATACATCAACACTCCTCTCAACACAGCGAAAATGGCTTGCTATTGTGCAAATTATTACGTTAGTTGCCATCTTCTCCGATATGATTTTAGGAATTTCTGGCTAATATTCCCATTTTACAGGGCTCCATAAACTGCCACAACACTGTCTCAAAATTCGGAGACCGATGTGCTCACTGCTTGGTAAAACACACACTACCCATTCAAAACACCGAAATTTACTAACATTTCGCTTTATGAAGTCAACACAAAGTGACAGCTCAAACGATTCTCAAATGTACAACGGCCATTCGGAGCCCTCAGAACACTGGGTTGAAAGTGTGAATCGGGAAAAGATGAGAAGGGAAGAAGAAAAGACAAGAAGGGAAAGATTGAGCAAAACCACTTCAGGCCGAATCCGATAAATGCCACGAGCAACACTCCTTTCGAGAGATGAGGGCATTGAAGGTTTTTGGTTCTTAGCGGGAAACGATGGGGAAATTTGGAAATTTGGGGGGCTTTTTTGCATAAAATGGAATGGTTGGGCATTGGGGGTAACATTGAAATTGCATAAGAAAAGCGTATACCATATAAACTGTATGTATCTATGGCTGGGCCATTAAGATTCATACTAAACCAATAAATCATTGTAATATACATGCCGTTCATCATTCATTACCCGCAAGTTGTCCAACTTGTAAATGCCTGTATCCTATATCCCCAGAACTCCAAGTCAAATATCCCTCCCCATTCCAATCCCCTTCTTTATCAACACCTTTGCCAAATGTTTAATACAGCTATCCCAAGTATTTAAATCACCACATTCTTCTTCTGTACCCGGTGACGCTCTCTCCGTCTCCCGCCGCCATGATTTCCTCTTTGATCTTTTTCCTTCTTTCAGCTCTGCTCAAGGGTTTCTCCTCAGGTTTCGGTGGTGATTTCGCCCCTCCCATTTCCGAATCAGCACTGGAAGACTGCTTCTCATTTTTCTCTGCGTCGAGAGCTTTCTGCCTCATAGCCTTTTCCTTCCTCCTTTTCGCCTTCTGCCACCTCGTTGCGCCAACCATATCATCATCCTCTTCTCCCTGTCTCTCTCCATTCCCATTCACTTCTCCTCCTATCCCATTTATTATTTCCCCATTCCCGGTGTTATCGCTAGGCAGCGCATCAATCGTTCCTTTCCCATCGCTCTCATCCTCGTCATCCCTAAACCTTGGTGGTAAATAGAGTTGCAGCTCAGGCGGCGGTCGGACCATTTGCGGTTTTATGGCTGCACGGAGGTCCTTGATTGTTTGTTGCTGTAGCACGTAGCCGGAAAGAAATAGGGCCAGTGTGAAGAAGAATACTGTTTCGCGACAGGAATTAGTTTGATTCTGATGTTGGTCGCAAAGAGGGGATAGGGGAGAACTGGAAGAGGAGAGGGGAACAGTACCAATGAAGGAGGATATTGCGACGGAGACTTGGGAGGATGTTAAGAGCATTTTTGAGGTATACGCAATTAATTGAATGTATATTTTGTATATTTAGTTGGATTTTGAGGCGTTAATTGGTGTTTTTGATGTGGGTTTGAATAATACGAGTTGTGAGTGATGTGGAGGCCAAAGTCAACAATGGCTTTGTTGGTAGGGAAACAATCAGCTACAGGGGGTTCCGATAAGAGCTTCTGACGTCCAAAATTTCTACACAACCACACGCAACGACTCTTTTATCACACCAAATCCGCGACAAGACTCCAATCTACCTTTCCTCTTCTCGAAACACACAAGTACATCATGGCGAACCACCGCGCGGATGAAAAACGCTTCCTCGACGAGCGAGGCTCTGGTGGACCCCTTGCGCCCAATGGCCTCAACCCCGCCTCCATAATGGAAAAGCCCGTCCGCGAGCGCATTATCGACTGCTACTTCTGGAAAGACCAATGTTTCGCTGTCAACGAGGCAGATATCATCAACCGCGTGGTGGACCACGTTCATTTCATCGGCGGCACATATGGCGATGCGCAAAGACCCTCTCCTTTCCTATGCCTCGCATTCAAATTACTACAACTGGGGCCAGGGGATGATATTGTGAGAGAATATTTGGAATATGGAGGGGAGAAGTTCAAGTATTTGAGGGCGCTGGCGGTTTTCTATGTGCGGTTAACGAGGACGGCGAAGGATGTGTATTTGTTTCTTGAGCCGTACCTGGAGGATCGAAGGAAGTTGAAGAGGAGGACGAGGATGGGGACTAGTTTGACGTTTATGGATCAGTTTGTGGATGATTTGTTGACGAAGGAGAGGGTTTGTGCTACGACGCTTTGGAAGATGCCGAAGAGAGAGGTGTTGGAGGATTTGGAGGTGCTGGAGCCCAGGGTTAGTCCGTTGGGGGATATTGAGGATTTGTTAGAGAGTGAAGTCATTGTGGGTTACTCGGTTTCCGCCAGCATCTTTTTCGAACTGGGTTGGTGCTTCGAAAATCGTGACCAAGCCGACGGACACTGAGTCAACAGTGACTTTCACGGTGAAGCCTTCGCCTACAGCCGCGTTGGGAACGGCCACTGAGACAGTCCACTCCCTTGCAACTGATCTCTTCTCGATATCTGCTGATTGCGTCCGCATTGAGGAGCGTTTTTTTGTTGGGCCAGTTTCCATTGTGTCCGTCCGCATTATACAGCTGATTGATTCTTGTTGTGACGTTGCTAGAAAGGGCTTTCGGGTTGGTAAACAGCCAGTCTTGCACGTCTGGGTAGGAATAGCCAAAGTATTTGACATGACGCGCAGAAACGGAAGTATATGGTGTTTTCCCGTCACGAGTCGTAAACGGAGTTAGAGGCGTATTTTGATGGACGATTGTATTGGGGTAGATAGTCCAGGTTCCACCTTGCGAGATGCTAGGTTGGATCCAGGAGTTGGGGTAAACAGCTTGCCACATGTCCCAGAGACGATCGACATTGGCATGGTGAAGGAAGCTATGATTGATTGGCACAAACTACGAAGGGCCTTCGTAAGAATTCAGTGGGTGTGAAGACTTACAAGACGGGATCAAAACCCGCAAAAGTCGCAGGAGACATGTGCCCATTTCCTCCAACCATCAAATGAACGCTTCCATGAGGACCTTCAAAAGAATATCCCTGGGCTGCAGTCGTTGATGCATTCCACCAATCGGTCGACTTTGAAAATGCCGAATACTTAGTAAAGATCAGTTTCAAATCCACATACTGCCACAGTCTACAAGGCACTCACAATACTATCGGTAAGAATCTGACCATCGTCACCGAATCCCTGGGTATTAATTAAATATTCCTGAGACACATTCTGTGAATCTGGTTGACGCAAAGTCCATGGCTGGGATCCCAGGTAAGATTCTTCGTCCGAGGGAAACCAGGCTTCTGGCTCAGGATGATTGAGAAATTTGTACCGATTAAGAGGATTTGTGACATTCTTAACACCGGTTGGAGTAATAATTTGAATAGACGGCCACATCAACAAGTCGGGAAATCTTTGGGGAACGGCTGCCCAATCCCAATAAGGTATTCTGAGATTATCCGCAGCGGTTTGATAGACAGGTGAGTTATATGATTTTGCGGCGTCTTGGGCATGGGCCGCCATAACCTGCTCAATAAGAGCAAGATATGGGCGATGCCAGAGTGGGAAAAGTGTGTTCCCATGCGTGCAGTAGCCGATAGGAATTCCGGTGGCATTTGCTGCGGGAGCCATAATTGATGGGTTCACACCATCCCAGGATATGAAAGGTCTACCGTGAATACCTAGAGCACTAGTAAGTAATCCATATGAAAATAAGTTGAACTAATTGATGTGTACCTGCAATCTGGAAAAATGATGTTAATGTATGCTCATCGGTCTGCATCATTGTATTCATCGCCTGTATATAGAGCGAGCTTGAAGATACAGTTAGATATCCACAGTAAAGAAGGGAATCGAAGTACAAACAACTGAACCTTGTCATTGTAGAGATCAAGTATATTGCGTCGCGGTGGTCTATAACCTGTCTTTGCATTGACGCCCGTGTTGACTCCTGTAAAGGGTTTAGTTTTCGATGTAAGAAAAGGGGACGAAGTTTCATACCTGTGATCTCAATGTTTGCTGCCACTAAATTAAAGCAGGTAACTGCTGCCAACGCAACACCCCAAGGGGTGAAAAGAGATGGAATAAGCATTCTGAGGAACTGAAGGGTAGAAATGAATGAGAAGATTTTAGCGAATACTCGATTCTAGTACTCAAGGTCCTTCATTTATACTTCATTCCACGAGTAGGTCTACAGGGTCGGCTAGAGTCCAAGAGATCGCAGCTCCCTAAAGGGGAGGAGACGACAGACGACTTGCATAGAAACTGAACCTCTTACTCTCACAGAGAAAGCACAACCATCCATAACCTGACGCCAGAAGTCCAGTCATCACAGGCTGCATACGAGATTATCGAAATTACAAGAGGCGAAGGACTTGATGGTGAGATTTGCAAGGAATAAACGTGGTATCGAAGTGCCAAGATCTGTGTACAACGTAGAACGGCTGAGCGATACCAGATTTTAAGTGAAGAGCTTACATGGAGGAGTTGACGACCACTCAGCTTCGTCCCTAGAATTAACAAACAAAAGGTGTTCTAGAAATGGTGACTTGCATCATGAGGAGAGTTCTTAAATTGAAAAGATGCATATTGCTGGGATATAAAACACTTGCAGAATTTCAACATATCATCAAGATCCGTTGAGAAAGGTCAATAACGCTATCAATACCGAAATCCGGGAGCACCCGAGCATCGAATTGCGGCCGGGTTCATCTGAAGCCCTTGCTGATATAGAGCCAGGGATTCGAGCCACACTCCTTTGATGGGCTTCTGCTGAGATGTCGACTTGGCGCATCGGATGCGGTAGACGAGCAATGCGGCACTGCTTGAGCTTCTAAACATGGCAATACGAGGCGCAGGAGAGCGTCCGATCGACCCGTGGTGTTGGGTGGTGGAATCTCCTTGTGGCCGAGATGCGAGAGCAGCGACATGCTGCGAGAAACAGTCAAGTCGTCGATCTTTGAGCTTGGAATTTGTTGGTGATGTTGAAAGGTGTTGGAGGGAAGACTTGGCGGGAAGGAGCTCGCTATTTTAAAGCAGACACCCCTGCAATCGACAGTCACGTGGAAGGATTGTTAATGCAGCTCCTGTAAGTTATATCAAAAGTTAGCTAGCATTTCGTTTTTGTTTGAAAAGAAGATTAGAAGAATATATGCCTTAGCTGGAAGGATCTTTTACAGTTTTATTTCTCGACAATTCGTAATGTGGGATTCAAGCTTATGGACCAAAAACTACTGACAGATACGCATGTATGCTGAAATATACGCGAAGCCAGCACCCATAGTTCCTCTGCTTTAGTCTATTGAAACCAGATTTAGAGCATCATCAGCCCTTCTTGAAAACCCGGTATTTCTTTCCATGTCCTTCCAGATTTTAATAAGGAAATCGAGAGTAAAGCAATGAAAAGGGTGCGGGGTTCACGGATGCCAAAATCTATGCTGACTCAGCCCCCACTACCCCTCACTGGTATCTCTTCTCGTCCCTTCCCTTTCTCATCCGGGAATGTTCTAGATTTTCCAAAGGAGTAACTGGGGACTACTGTTGGCCTTTAAGACACGGATAGTGTATGCGAAGCAAGTAAAGAAAGGGGAAGCGAGGAAGAAGGAGCGATTGACCTAAAGGGGCAACATAGGAAAGGGGAAGGGAGTGCAGCTTTGGGAAGGAAAGACCAACAAACTGGCAATAGAGGATTGAAAGGTGAAACTATTAGCGACTTGAGCGAGATTAAAAATGGAGGGAAACGACAAAGATAGAAACCACAAAAAGGAGAAGCGACGGAAGAAGAATGCAGCAAGTCCAGCCAGACCTTAAGTTCTAGTTCCCGCTTTCATCAGAGGAAGGAAGGATCGATAACGCTTTTAGAAGTCGCAGGTGTAAACAACTCAAGCCCAGGGGCCTCAACAAATCGAGATGAGTTCATGGAAAGTCGTGAATCTGCGCCAAATAGGTAGAGAAGAAGATGGCCCGATGAAGTTACAGGGTTCTGTAGCAACCAGCTCGCTAAGATACAGCGCACAACCACTAACTTCTAGGTGCTGACACCCTAAAACTAAACCCCCGGATTTCAAGCCTTTAGCGAACCCTTTTCTAGCACCAGGGGCAACACTTCAAGAGATTAAAGCCACCCCGAGATTATATTCCAATCTAAATTAGCAATGTCTACGGCCCAGCTCCACATATTTTAAAGCTAGCAAGAATTATTTCAACTCTTCAACACTAAACTTATACGCGAGTAGTTTAATTCTGAAGTTTTTCCTCATTAAAAACTATTAATCCATAAAAAAAAAGCTATCAGAAAATACCTAACGTTCTTTCCTCTCCTTCGGTTCCATGATTTTAGGTCATACTTTTCAAGAAGTCTCGTGAATAAAATTCTAGCGCTCAATCAAATTCAAGCCATCATCCTCAACTCTATCATCATCATCGCCGTCCTTGAATCATTCATCTATCCATTCCCCAACTCCCCAGCCCACGATGATCCACCTCCTCTTCTTTCCTTTCCTTCTCCTACTATATCTTAGCTCCCCTTTCCCTAGAACACCTAGAGCGCTATCTTTACCCACGCCCAAATTTAGGTTTTTCTAGAATAAACACAATTCAATAGACCAACCATCGTAACCACACTTACAAATTACACACAC
>JAAMPI010000810.1:0-25228 GCA_013054445.1 Cudoniella acicularis | reverse complement strand
AGATCCCTCTAGTAGATCTCTAGGACTCGGAGGTTCCGGACGTCTGTGTACGACTATTATATCGAGGGAACAGGTGCTTCCGGGCGTCGCCTTGCGCACGGGCAAAGATATAAGCCATCCTGGCGGCCTCAGTCTCGAAGTGATCGGCGTTCACCTGTAGCTTACTGTCGATTTCCACCTCCCAGTACTTGAAGGTAGGGTCTATCCCATCCGACAGCTTATCTGGGTCGGGAAGCCTTGCGGAGCGTGGGGTTTTCTGGGACGTGGCGGTAGAGGCTTCCGAGTAGCGTTCTACTGTTAGGAACGTAGGAGCTTCGGAGCGTAGAGGGGAGCGTCGTACGGATCGACCACGTGACTCGTCTCTAGCTAAAAGTTGGTGTAGAAGATTCTGAATCTGGTCTATCTTCTGGTCGGTTTGTTGGGTCTTGAGTTGCTAGTCCTCCTGGGACTGCTAAAGGGTTTGGAGTTGGCTGTAGACGTCGACAGTCTTACTGTCGGAACGTTTAGTCGTTGAATCGCCCTAGGGCGGTAGAATCGGGGGTTGTAATTCGTGGGTTTTGCCCTTAGAGGGGCTTCCGGCACGTGGCGCTATCGTGAGGTTGATTCGTCTTGTTTTTGTCATAGAGCACTCAGGAGAAGTCAAACTAAATAGTGCTCTATTCCTTAGAATAATCGACGAAGAAGAGAAGAAGGGGAAGGGAGAAGCTGCTACGTATTTAACCTCTGCCCGAAACCTCGCTTAGGCCTAGCGCCGTCACGTGTAGAACAGGTCACGTGAACCAACTCCGTGACACTACCTTGATATCCAGTCTTGTACACTGAGTTATAAATGCGCTACAAAGCCAATTGATGACTATGAAAAGCTTCTAAACCTGGAAGAATTTGCAATTGAATATTTTGGAGGCCAAGACCAGAGCGCGCTTTCAATCTCAACACTAAAAGATATGAGTTCTCGCAAGAAAAAAGGCCACAATGCACCAATAATGAGGTTATCATGAAGCCCGAGAATTGGACAAAATTCCCTATCCTTCAAATGCAACGAACGTACTTTTCTCCAACACTACCCTGCCAAAATTTAAGAGACTTGTATTTCCTAGGATCTCTAAGGTCGTGATATCTGCACCCATTTCCTTCGAAAGCCAGTTTTTCAGCTCTACGGCGACCAAAGAATCTGTGCCATAACTTGTGATAGAGCTGTGGCCATCAATGACCTCGAGCGGAATAGACAATAACTTAGACAACTTTTCTTTTAAAGCTGTGCACATTATATCAATGGCGTCAATTGAAGACTCCGCGGACAGCAAGACGGATTTATAGTCCTTTTGTGTTTCGAAAGAAGATCGTTGGATAAGGTCATTATCCATTTGAAAAAGGGTCCTGAACATTGGTTGGTGAACCCAATATGGCGTTTCTAATCCATCTGCTTTGATGGATGCCGGTGTTTTGATGCCAACTACGAGCTGACTTTCCGATGTAGAGAGGAGTGGGAGCGTTGGACTGCAGTAATAATCCAAGATAGCATGAAATTGTACCTCTTCAATCTCGAAATAACCATGTGCGACCAGGATACTCTTTATTTCGGGATTTTCGGCCACAAATCCTGCGCCCTCTATGATGCCTAGGTCTAACGAAACGGCCCTTTCCCAACGAGCGACTCGGTGTTTGGACAACGCATCTTGGAACGTGTTGCCAGCTCCATAATTTGATTGACTGCTAGCGCCCAATATTCCAGTGACTGATGAAAGCATGATGAAAAAGTCCATGCCTTTGGGTAGTTGATTGTGGAGATTCCATGATCCTTTGACTTTGGGGTCGAGACTTGAGTTGAAGCCTTCCACTTTCATGTTCTCGAAAATACTGTCCTAGTCGTAGTCAGTATGCGCATACAAAGCGAAGACCCCGGAGATACATACTCTCAAATCCATTGCTGCCTGAACACATCCTTTGATCGGTGGCAAATCTTGTGTGCAGTCTCTCAAAACCGCTGCTAACGACTCTTCATGACTCGTGTCACATGAGGGCGCAAAAACCTTCACACCTTTCTGTGCCATCTCATCCAAGAGCTCCAAAGCTGCAACACTTGATGCCCCCGAGCGTGAAAGGATAACAAAATTTTTGGCACCTCGAGAGGCCATCCATCGTGTGATACTACGCCCTAACCCCCCAAAGCCGCCTGATATCAAGTATGATGCACTAGGGTCAAATTGATAGCTGGGTCTCGCATTTGGGACGACCTAAGTCACACATAGTCAGCAAACAGAAAGTGTCCGGCCGCATTACTTCTTACCGGCACAATGTCGAACTCGTGTAACTCTGCCACCACCTTTCCCATGTTCTTTCCACTCTGTAAGAAACGAAACGCATCCTCCAACTGGGAGTAGTTATAAACGTGAGGAACTTCAACTTCAATCTTCTGATCTAGGAGTAATGCCATGACGCGAATCTAAATTTCCCCGTACTTTTCTGGAGAATCGTGTATCATTATTGCGAGGTTGACCGAAGAGAAGGAGACATTTCTTGCAAACGGAGTCATTGGAAGACTTCCATAGGAGTTAATGTCTTTGAGACCAATCTCAACAAAATGCCCAAAAGGTGCTATGCATTCCCAAGAACGCACGAGCTTCTCGCCTGCCAAGGAATTGAGAACCAGATCTACTCCACGATTGTTAGTCATCCTCTTGACACCGTCAGCAAAGGCGTAACCTCTGCTAGAGAAGATATTGTTTTCAGGTATGCCGTATTTCTCCACTACAAGCTGTTTTTTTAGCTTCGCTACCCACCGTGACATAAATTTTGGAAGACGGTGTCAAAAGCTTAGCCAACTGGATGGCCGCTTGCCCAACGCCGCCTGCTCCGCAGTGGATTAAGATGGTCGAGTTGGCTCGCATCCGTCCGACCTCGTATAACGAGTAGAATGCCGTGCCATACGCTACTGGAATAGCTGCTGCCGCCACAAAAGACAGCCATTCTGGTATTTTGGCAACGACACATCCCTTTGTTCGGACGTACGTCTTGTACGCACCTTCTGCAACACACAAAACTCTATCCCCTGGCTTAAAACACTCCATCACAGCTTTGCCCACTTTAGTTATGACCCCCGCGCACTCTACGCCAATGTGTTGACTAGGCACACAAGAAAGCAATACTAATATGTCTTTGAAATTTAGGCCGGTCGCTTTCACCTTTACCTCAACCTCGTCTGGATTTAGTGGCTCATCGTACAGGTCATCGGTAACAAATTGGATTGTGTTAAGTAGACCAGGCGAAGAGATACTTAAAGCTAGTGGTCGCGAGGTGAATTCCTGCAGCTTCGCACTCTGTGGATTGGTCTTGGAATGGACATGTTAATTCAGAATGCTGTGCTCGCCAATGCGATTAATGTGAATATCATCATTCTTTTGCACAAATTCTTGTTCGCCAAAGTTGATTTGGCCCTGGAAGGCAATTTTCCGGAAGGCTTTAACGATGTGGTCAATGTTTTTCGTAATTGTGTTGATAGGATCGAGTGCAAGAGTCACAAAACTTAGATTGCTGTATTCAGTCCGAATACATCTCGCAAAACCAGTGACAAGGTCAAATTCGGGCGTATCCGCGTGTTGGCCCCCACCTTTGGTAACCCAAAGGATTTTCTTTGCGGAAGTTACCATCGTTTGCAAAACGGCGTACTGATCTGAGCTCATACAAGAAAGAAACGGGAATTCAAGCTCCGGGAGAAAGATATAAGACGACTTGCTATTGGCGTTGGCCGACCGAACAGCCTGGGCGAAAGAACGCACATCACAACCCAAAATTCCTAGTGCAGACAGTTGGCGTTTGAGCTCATGAGCAATGGTCCGTTGTGAAGACTTTTCGGAGACAACGATAACAATGTTGTTGAGAAAGCGATTCCAGTCACGTGCTCAGGGGTCGCTACCCGAAGGATTCTAAGGAAGCGGCTGTGATGATTATGCCTTTAGATCCTACGATGCCATTGATCATATGGGCCAAGGCATAAAGCTACTACTGTAGTTTATGCGTAGGAAGATGAGCAGGAACCTCGGTAGCATGTGGGCACCGGAAGCCTATATATATGGGACACAGCTCCCACCGAAAGCTGTTCTGTAGACTAGATTAGACCAGACTTGCAATTCACACTCTTTTAGCAACCCAACTTCACTTCCATATATCCTCAGTCGCAACAGAAGGGTTAACCTTTTTGGCATCTGGCTATCACATTACTCAATCCACTGTGATTGGATGGGACTTCAATTGAAAATATGTCATGACAAATAACACGGACCTTCATTGGGTCAGTATTCAAAGTGTTGTAGGACGCATCCTTTCTCCACAACTGAGAATAGAAATTCTTTGGGGGCCGAAACTCTTCCGGAGGCTCAGATGAACTTGCTACACAATCTACCAGTATGTCTAGGGGTTGGAAATGGAAGCTGTCAAGCAGGAGTAGTGACTCTCGCACCCTGAGTGCCTTTCTCCGCATTCGTCTTGCGAGAAGCCCAAAGTAGAAACCCTCATAGAAAGAGTGATGATGTAGATTAAATAGTTCGAGATGAATTGTATGTATATATAGAGAACGGAATTCCACCGTATTGAGATTAGCAACAACAATAATAGCGGCGGCAACTACACGAAAGCTCATCTAACGTGCCTTACAGATTCCTAACCACTCTCGCCACGACAACAATTTCTGCGCGACATGAGATCATCAACATCTTCCCTATGAAAACTCAATCTCTATCAAAAATTCAAAATGCGTTACAGTATCGCTACAGCCGCTTTTGCGCTCTTCGCTACTGCTAGAGGAGCTGCCATTCCTATCCGAGCACGTCAAGATGCTATGGAAATGTAAGAGATAACCAGTTCTATCACCAGGTCCATCTCATTCGCTAGCATTTGTTGCCTTTTTTATACACATTTTACTAATACTTTAATCATAGTGCCTTCGACAATCTTCAAGCCAACGGAATAATGGGATAGGCTCCTTCAGCTACGCCAGTAACAGAGATAGGGGAGAAGGCTGCGAGCAATGGGACGGGAGTGATGGGCGCAACACCAGATGCTGGAGCAGCTATTGCAGTCATTCTCAAGCGGATAGGAAACAGATCGGCTGCGAGAAACATACCGTTGAGAGGCTGTTACAAGCATGCCATCACCGGTAGAAGTTGCCAAAGATACCAGAAATTACGATCGCGAGAGAAGAGAAGATTGGTAAATAGACGAGGGGGGGAAATCCCGCCAAAACCTTTTAGGCGCAGGACAAAAACAAAAGGGTTTGCGCGGCTTCATGACCATCAAGATTGCTATCGCTTTCCGATCAACGTTCAAGGGGGAGGCTGCTCACAGAGGCCTATGAAACAGGCAACGTTTCTTGGGATTTTTGAATGAAAAAAGGAGGACAAGGTAATGTTTACTCATGAGTTGACCGCGTATGTCCAAACTCCAATGTAATCGCCCTCGCTTATGCTTCTCAGCCCCACTGAGCTCTACGCATCACGAGTCACGGACTAGCCTCTCTTCCCACGGCACGAGTTTTCGCCCTCCAAGCTCCACCCACACCTTCACACGAACATATAACCACTACCTCATCCCCTCCTCATTCCAACCTCTTTTCGCACTTTTCACACTCACAAAACACCCACCACACCGAAAAACCGCAATCGCCCTCGCTTAGCAGCCTCGCTTTCTCCGACCTTCGCAATCCTGCAAGCCATGAATTCCTTCGATTTCGATAGGCTCGATCCCATTACCCGAGAGGAGACACTCGCCTTCTTCATCCCCGATATGCAGCCGAACGAGGGCACCGAGTTCACCGACTACACCGCCATGCTGGAAGATGCCGTGGGGGCGAAGAGTTGGTTGGACGAAAATATGGAGATTCAAGAACAACCAATGGAAGGAGGAGAGGAAGGAGGATCCGGAATTTTGGAAGACGAATCAAGGTCA
Organism: Cudoniella acicularis; assembly: GCA_013054445.1. Taxonomy (NCBI): domain Eukaryota; kingdom Fungi; phylum Ascomycota; class Leotiomycetes; order Helotiales; family Helotiaceae; genus Cudoniella; species Cudoniella acicularis. The sequence goes on along the minus strand of JAAMPI010000810.1, from coordinate 19,288 downwards.
GTCTTAAAAAAAAAGTCACTAACGCTAGTAGGGCGAAAAGCGGAAGTACTGTTATTGGGAAGGATTCGCCAGCCAATGCACCAGAGCTACTGGCTAACTGCAATGCCCCCTCTACATTTTCCCGGCGCGAAAAAATGCAAAAAAGTGGCGAATGCACCTGGGAGAGCTGCTCAGAAGAGTTTGATCTTCAGCATGACTTGGACATTCATTTGCTATCGCATCATGAGATTGCTTTGTCGCTTTTTATTGCTCCTTCCCGTTGCCCCTGGGATGGTTGTAAATCAAAAGCTGTTTTTAAGTCTACAAAGTCATGCCAGCATCACCTTGACAACATCCACACTAAACCGTTGGTTTGCACCGTGGCCAAATGCTCCTACACGAAGCCATTCCGGAATCAGAATGACCTTGAACGTCATAAGTCTACCGCGCATTCGGACATTCGACCTTACATCTGCCCATACACTTCCTGTGAAGCCGAGGTGCGTTCTTTTAGTCGCAAAGATAAATGGATGAAGCACATCGAGGACATAGAACACGAAGACGACGCTCTCTGTATTTTCCCTCACTGCAGAGTGGATCAGATCGAAAGGTCCACGTACTTCTCCACTCGCAAGGAAATCGCAAAACACTTTGCCAAAAATCACGGTAGTAGCACAGTGGAAAGCTATGAGTGTAGACTTGGGTCTTGCAGCAACAACACGAACCTTGATAATTTGAGCAAAGGAGGACTTGTTAATCACGTCAAAACTTTCCACGGTACACGGGTGTCCTATTGGGGCGTCTTTGCGGCTGTGAGCAAAAGTAAATTTCTTGAGGCTCAAAACTTGTACCCATATTATACCTGGGATGACTGCAATCATTGCGCAAAGGTCAAAGCAGCGGAAGCTTACACCAACGCAACACTCACGGGGACCCTGTGACAATCCAACTCAAGCGACCTCCAAGAGTAAGACGAGATCTTGATTGCTCTTTCTCATGAGCACTGCATCCATCGGCCATGTTAGGAAAGTTTTTCAGTGGGGATTTGGGACTTTTGTCGGGTACTTGCATTTTTGATGCTTTTGGTTTCTTTTACGAGCGATCGATGATATCTTGCCTTTCATTAATTCACCTCTACCCCCTATGGACTACAGTTATCAGCACCCTTTCATTTCGGAGAAGTTTCTGGGCTTTTCTGGTTTTAAAATGGTCAAACATCTCTTTTTGTATCATTCGTTTGCGAAATTGTTTTCAAGTTTTTTTTCATTGAAATAAATCGTCCGACTCGTTAGCTAGCTAGCAATGAAAACCCCCTCTATTATCAGGCAAAAAATGGATTTGAAATCAGTGAAGTAAAGGATATGTCTTTGAGATTCATGTATATTCAAGGAGAATCGCTTCATGAGTTTGGTTATGCTCACCTTGAGCCGCTGATTTTCTTCGCAAACTTTTTTTGCAGTTTGATACGCCTTCTACTCTTATATTTCAATTTCACCAACAGGTTCGAAGTAACCAGCAACTCAATGTTTTAGGAAAGTATCCAGCCATTCCTTCTTACCAACAAGAAGATAACAAAGATTAGAATCCTACCCCTTTAACTTCACACCTTCATCAGAAAAACACGTGATAATATCCAAAGCCAGGGCCGGTGTTCGGACAATCAATTGCGCCGTCAAGTCTTCAAGCCACACCAAAGAAAGATCTTATCAAGAAAAACCCCAATGTTCACCAACAAAAAATAATTCCATGGAGCTAAGAATTCAGCGCCCAGCCTCAGGGGCTGATCGCGAGCAAGCGAGCCAATGATAACTCGAAGCGCAGCATCAACCAATCACAACGCCTTCCGCACTCACCAAGAGGCCCAGTACTCAACTAATATTGTTTTAACCCAGTTATGCCAGCGAACTGTCTCGCTTTTATTGATTCCCGTGGAGGGTTAGAAATCACATTGGTGAGGAAAAGACAGGATTTGTAAGGGCTTTGGTCAGCTCTTGGGTATCTCCCAAAATGGTACAGTTGTGGATACTCGAGTACTGGTATATCCTGGACATCTATTCGTTAATACTTCGGGAGAAGGGAATGCTCGTTTCCGTTTCATAAAATCTGTGTATGGCTTTCACCTGGCGAGGTCTAGAAACAGTGAACACAGGTGTCGGCACATTCGTAACCTCGTAAGCTGGACGTTAAGTCCGCGTAGTCCGTGGGATGAACGATGGGAGGTCTCACTTTCCATGTCTGAGGCGTGCGGCTTGAGGAGTGGGCCTCTAAACAATATAAGAGTGTTGATTTCCCATTCTCGAATTCACCTTCACCTCTCAACCACACAAGAACTCACTTCAATCCCAATCCCCACAAAAGCAACACACTCCCAACCAAACACCCATTTCAACAATCAACCCTCACCAAAAGCACTCCACAAACAACTCAATCCGCAAAAATGGTCCTCAAACTCCACTGTCTCCCCAGCAGCACCTGCTCCCGCCGCGTCCTCGTTACCCTCGAAGAAGCCGGTATCCCCTACGAAATCGTAGACGTGAACCTCTTTGCCGGCGAGCAGAAAGGTGCTTCCCACCTAAAGCTTCAGCCTTTCGGAAAGATTCCCGTTTTGGATGATGATGGTTTTATTCTTTATGAGAGTAGGGCTATCTGCAAGTATATTGCGAAGAAGTATGGGAAGGGAAAGTTGATTCCTCAGGATGGGGATTTGAAGGCTTTTGCGTTGTTTGAGCAGGTATGTTTTTTCTTGCTTTGTTTTCGGGGAGGGGAAGGGGTATTCCAGGTGATGGTATGGTATGCTGATCATGGGATGTGAAAGGCTTGTTCGGTGGAATTGTGCCAATATGATGGTCCTAGCTTCAAAATCTGCTATGAGAAAGTCTTCAAGCAGTGAGTGCCATCCCTCACCCCATACAAAAAATCAAACAATAATAACAAGCAAAGAATGAGGGGACAAGGCCCTCCGGATGAAGCGATCTTGGAACCGGCAAGGAAGGAAATCGAAATAGTTTTCGCCGTCTATGAAAACACCCTTTCCAAGCAGGCCTATCTCGCTGGGGACGAGCTTACCGTGGTGGATCTCTACCACCTCTCAAACGGAAACTATATCAGAGGCGTTGGCGAGAAGGGGCTCTTTGAGAAATTCCCGCATGTTGAGAAGTGGTTTTCTGGTCTTGAGAATTCAGAGAGCTGGAAGAAGACTATTTCTTTAGGAAAGCCATTGCCAGGTCGCTAGGCGGAATGCTCTAGACAGGCTAGAATTTGCGCATGGCCTATAAGTTGGGGGAAGATGATGAGTTGGTCACATGTTTACATTCTTTCAATGTGTTGGTCTCGAGTCATCCCGGAGGACCTAGGTAGAGTTGCAGTGTTCAAAAAGAAAAATTCAACTTGGATAAGAAACTTGTTTCTAAATCCTTCTCTTGGTACAGCTCTCTTTTTATCCACGCGCGATTCCCATTTGAAAACCTCGAAACATCGCTTCGGTATAAATCTCTTTCGTTTCTAAGTGACTGGATTCTCTTGTCAATGTCTGACATTTTGTGAGTGCTTCTAATATCTCCTGGTGTCCTTAGCTAACGCTTGACTAACTCGCTATAAATTTCGAAATTGGTTCGTTGGAAATGCTAGGCGCTGACTAGTCGTAAGAATAGTACTAAAATGCCCGCCGGTGCCAACTAGTGACAAACTAGCATTAGATAACCACAGTTTATGAGATATTTGTTACATTATTAGGTAATAAGCACTATTCTAGGCTTAAGGTTTAGACCTTACTAGAATCTTCTAGGTTGTTCTTTGATTTATAAGCTTTGATTTATAAGCGTTGATTTATAAGCGTTGATTTCTAAGCGTTGATTTCTAAGTTATAGAAGCTTCTAGTAACTACACTTGTAGTATATATAGTCCGCTCATTCCTTTGTAGATAGATAAGTCTTTAAGTCAAATTCATATTATTATTCTATATACTTGAATCACTCTCGACCTAACAGTCGACTCTTCTTCCGCTATCCACACCTTAGCCGCCTACCGACGACTATATAGATATATCTTCTATATACTATATACCGCGTACTACGGTTATACCCTTATCTCCAACAAAAAAAATACCAGGATAATCACTTAAAACTACGTATCTTAATATGATTGAAATATAATTTTAATTTGAATTGAAAATAATAAATTTAACCTTCGAATCTACCCAGATATCATTTATTACACTGTCAATAGGTGTGGCTCTAGTGAAATCGTGCCATGCAAAGTGCGCAAAATAGCTGTTTTTAGCGGGGATTTAGCCGAATGGCTAGTTTTAATGTCCCATAACTGTAGCAATTTGATTTATAATATGGGCACTATAGGCCTTGGGAAATGTTTGATGTAATTAAAGCACTTACCCTAAAGCTTTTCCAGCCATCCTTAGAATTTTCTGTAACCCCAACGTGTGTTCCCATTGGTTTATACCTTATTCCAAAATTAGTTTGTTGTTTCTCTAGCTCTATGAGCTAAATCTAATATCGAGAGAGTTGCGAATCCATACCCGTGTCTATCTGAACCGCTACAAGCCAGAAGCCTCTTTTCCAATGAATTCGAGAACCACTCGTCCATCAATGACAAGGACTCTTCCATTGATCAAGAATTGTGGAAACCGAAGGTTTTGAAAGGTCGAGGTAGAAGAAACCATGGCTTTTGCAAGCTAATAGCAATTTCTCTATTTCACCATGATCCCGCTGCAAAAGTAGATCATAATCGATGACCCTGAGGTGAGCAGTGGGAAGGAGGTTTAAATGGTCGGCATGCGGCATGGCTGGAGGCTTGAAACTTTGCCACGGTGGTACAGGAGTTCAGACGGAAGTTGAGCAAATCAATGACACTCAGGAATGCATCATCTTATACTTAAAGTTTCTGTACTGCGTAACAAAGTTACTCGAATCTACGCACGTGATGTTCTATTTGTCTTTTGGGAAAGCTGTCTTTGCTTCATTATTCTGCGGTTTGTAGAGAATCACAGCGCTGCCGCAGCAGTCAAAAATTCACTGCAGATGAACCACACTAGATCTGAAGTCTCACAAATTGCGGGCATTGCCGCGTTGCCAAAACCCCCCGCTTTCAGCTGTGTTACCAGATGCCTGCTAGTTGTCTAGCTCGGGGGAAGGTCCGATAACCTGGTAATTGGATGAAATTCGGAGCTGACTCAAATGAGACTCGACCCAGTAAGCAACGCCTTACAGAGAAGGCGTTCAGATGCCGTAATATCGACAACATGTTCTGGATTGCTCATATACTGTTTATTTTACGTAATGAGTATTTTTGACTTTCTGAGCAGATTTAAGTGTTTTCAAACACGTAATCTGTCTTATACCAGCTATTAAACCCAGTTAATTCCTAAAGGCCATGAGTGAGCAATAAATGGCACCTTGAGGCCAAGAGGTTCTGAATACTATCGTCACTCCGGGTATTTGTGGTGTCTAATTGTTGGAACGCTAACGTTGCACAAAAGAGGGTTCTAAAGACAAATTCAATATTTCACAATCACAGAACTTTCAACCTCATAAGATAGCTGGGAATGACCATTCAGAAATCAACTCAAACGAAATGCTTACCTTCCTGCTATATGATTTGTATTTCCAAAAGCTGTGTTTTTAGCCTTTTCTCCTAAATACTGCATATTGTTTACAACTTTTCGTTAATTGCTGTATTGTGAAAAAACTCGCAGAAGGGGTTGATGAAATATCAACAAAATACAAAACAGATCCCGATACCACGTTCAACGAATCTTTTTGAAGGCAAGCTAATAATAACAAATGGCAATTGCCAAGGCGAAACAAAACAAAACAAAACAAAATGCTATTCTTTCTCACATGATGTAATTCCTCAGTATCTCAACACGTGCCGAATGTTTTCGGGTATTTTCATCAATGTCTGATTACTGAAAGACATGTCGGGCAGCCACTTCGGGACGCGACATTGCACGTTCTCTTGAAAACGCCATGGCCGCAATGAGACAGTACGACTTACTTCTTCCCGCCATCAGGTACTGGGCAGGCTGCAGGACATTGAAACTTTCCTTAGTAATTGGATGTAACCGCCTCACGGTTACGAGAGAAAAACTCTGATGTGTTTCAAAGCAAAAGCTCGGGGGCACGTTACAGCAAATGTTTATCACCACAGAGTAATATTTTAAAGACGGTGAAGACATATGTAATACTTCGGTCGGTGCGGAAATGACAGATGTCAGCACAATCACATACATGCATGATGCTCTGCATTCCCGTCCAGTGTGGTCGTGCCACGGGCGGCGTTTATTCGCTACAACCGATGATACTCCGATTCAAACTTTACCTGCCAAATATTTTCTGAGAAATTTCCGTGTGGATTATTCGTACTGCCAGGTTTTGATCTTTTCATAGCCCTTTTCATTCACTCAAGCTTCCCCAAACCCCTCAGCACCTGGGACTCGTCAATTCTCCCCCTCACTAACATAGCCAAACTCAACTTCAACGATGCACAACAGGGAGACATCCCCACTTTTGGGAACGAAAGCTCAATACGAAGAGCCTTTCCCAGCAGAAGATCAGGAAGCATCGTCTAAAGAGAGTGGTCTTCCACCACACGATTCCGGATGGCGAGCCTGGCGGTTTTTAATAGGAGCTTCACTCATTGAGTCAGTCACTTGGGGTAAGGCCCCTTACTCTAAACCTTGAAATACGACACATTCAACAACCCCATCTGAAAAGATATTGTATCACAGGATTTCCATCCTGCTACGGTGTCTTTCGAGAATACTTCTTCGATCATGAACCTTTTGCTAAGAATTCGTCCATGGCGGCCGTGGGAGTCGTCGCAAATGTATGGATTCCAAGTTCACAAAATATAATGGGATGATAAATTTGATAGGCAAATATATAGGGATTCCTCCAGATTTCCACCTTGTTTTTGCTGCAATGGCTTGCAACGTGCCCTGCGTGGAGGAAACCAGCAATGTGGGCCGGAATGATTCTTTGTGTTATATCGAGTGTTGGCGGAGCATTTTCTTGGAAGGTAAATAGTATTGTCAACACTATATCCTCTCACTACTAATAATATTAGCCATACCAATTCATTGCCTCCCAAGGAGTTTTGTATGGGATCGGATCTGGATTCCTTTTTGCCCCTACACTCAGCTTCATGTCCGAATGGTTCCGTAAGAAAATATCACTGGCATACGGAATCACGCATGTCCTACTTCGCCCAAGCTCCCCTTGGGAAAATAACTCACAAAGAGATAGTTAGGTTTGCTTGGATCGGCGCAACCGGCACATTCCTCCCAACATTATATTCCCTTCTTCTCGAACGATACGATCCAAAGAGAGTATTACTAGGCTAGGCATTGACCATCCTCCTCCTCATAGGCACAGCCCTCCTCTGCGTGTAACCTCGTCTCTCCTCCGCCACGGCACTGCAATCCCCAAAACCGAACTTCGCATACCTGAAACTGCCGTTCTTCTGGGTGCTGGCAGCAGGCACGTTCCTCCACGGGCTTGTTCACTACCTCCCAAATCTGTACATGCCATCTTATGCTACCGATGCCGGGTTCTCGGGTACCGAAGGAGCAATACTGTTGAGTGCGCTCAACATGGTTACTGCGATTGGACAGCCACTTTTTGGACATCTCGTGTAAGTCTCCTTTTGCGCTCAGCAGACGAGGAAATTTCAAATGCAGATCTAATCTAATTTACGTAGGCACACTTGCGGATCATTTTACACCCCTATGGTTGTCAGTACCACCATAACAGGCCTCAGCACACGCTTCATTTGGGGATGCACACAAAACTACTGGTTACTAACACTGTACGTTCTAATCTACGGCTGAATCTCAGGAGGAATCCAAGTGTTACACAGTCGATTTGCCACAGCCGTGGTAGAAGAATACGATGAACCGTCAGCACTAATTGTGTATGGTGTTTTGACTGCCACAAAAGGTTTTGCTATGATCATGAGCGGGTTCATAGGGGCAGAACTCGGGGATGAGACGGTGCAGTTCGATGGGTTGTATGGAGCTAGGAAGCGGAGGAATGTTATTTTGTTTGTGGGGGTGACAATGTTGTCTGTTGGGCTCTTAGTTGTAGCGCATTGGTGTAGACAACATTGAGCTGTGAATTGCAACATTATAATCTTCACTTGCATTTATGTCTAAAAAGTGCTCACCGAGTCTCTAAAGTTGCTTTAATTTTAAAGATGCTCTCAACTCTTTACTGTTTAGATTCTATCTTAAGCTCCTCTATAAAGCGAAATTTTCTCTATGAAGGTAGTTGTCACGTCACGTGGTGGCCCGCTTATCCAGGGTTTCAGGGGCAACCTCCCCCGCACCACCTTTTTAGGGTATATAGAGAGCATCAGCGCCCCGAATTCAAGCTCAGTAGAGCATATTTACTGCGTCACAGTAGCATATAGAAGGACACATATAAGCATATATAAGCATATATAAGCATATGTATAAGTGACCAAATCAAACCGTGCCTAGGTACGCCCTACAAAAGAAATGCCAGATAGGAGTAGTAATGTAAGATATGCTACTGATTGACTTCTTCCAAAATTGATCGCAAGTTCGCCGCCTGTTAAGCTATCATGACTAACTTAACGGTTCGACAAGATCTGAGGCCGAGGCTATATATTGCGTCGTAGTTGCAATCTTACTTCCTTATACTTCTCAGTTCTTTCCCTATGTAGAGATAGAAGCAGTGATTATTTGCAAGGTTTGGAAATTCATGTCGACGTATACGGCTCCCGTAACCCTCGTGGCTTTCTCAAATCCACTAGTCGAGTTACCCAGTAAACCTTCCTCAGCGCGTATGTCGAACCCCGGAGTCGCTTTTCGATCACTGACCTCGGCGACATCTGCCCTACCAACCAGCATGAACGAAGAATTCGCGCCGACCACCTGTGGATTTATAGGCCGCATGAGGATGGCGGCATCACAATTCCAAAATCGTACGACGACATCGCCGACCATTACCGCTGAAGGAACAAGGGTGATCAGATAGTCTGTGCCGAGGCAAATCCTTGGGGCCTTTGCCTTGCTCTCCTCGCTTTTGTGCATGCTTTCCCACATCTTGTCAAACTCAACAGCATAGCTAGGATCAGAGGTTTTGGGTCTGCCGCCACCAGCGACACGCCAAGCGACAGTGCTGGGATTCCGAATCTCTCGAGTTCTAGCTAGATCTTTATCCTCGTAGCCCATGATCTTGGCTGTATACTTTTCATCAACTCTCCTCAGGGTCTCCAAGTCGGAGGGCTTGCGATAGTGATCTTCCCAGGAGCTGAGCCACTCTTGTTGTGCTCGAAATGAACCGACGAGTGAAGTATATTCCGGCCCTAGGTGTACAATCTCGCCGCTCAAGTATCCTATGGCCCTGATAATTGGCCTCTCGTTTATGCGCTGGGTCTGAGTCTTGTTAGTCTTTTTAAATTTTGGCGTACTGGAATAAAAAGGTGACACTTTCCCTAAGAAAATGAACACTAGCAATTTCCTCCTCCACTTTTTGGCAAATGCTTCTTGGATGACGCCAGCAGTCCTCACAACCCTGATTCGTCTCTCTTCTTGCAAAAGATCACTTGTACTAGCAGCATCCTTGGGTGTTGAATTTGAAACCTGGCTACTGTACCACCCCTCGATATTCTTAGTTCGAAAAAAACACAAACTTAACCACGTCAACCCATATGTCGTAGAAAGAGCGAGAATAGTCGACTTTAAAGGACCCGACACCTCTTTGAGGTTCCGGCAGGCTTTCCAACTCAGGATCCAGCGAATTGATGTATTCCTCAACGGAATCAACGCCACTATCGACTGTCGCGAACGTATAGGTGTCGTTTGCCAATCCTAATAATCCATAAACTCTATCTCTCAACTCAGCACATCCGTTCTTGGAGAAGACTTCGATGAGGCTTTCTAGCTTCATCGTGTCGGTAAATTTTGCGTTTCTGGTATCGAACAGCCGAAGCATAGCTTCAAACTTGTCATTGACCACCTCTTGGGAGATACTGAGACGCGGAGGCCCAGCTCTCGCTGCCTTCAAAACTTTCCACTTCTCCAACTCCTCATACGCCCAGATTTTTTGATCCATAGACAAACACCAAATTCATGGGCAGGCACGCTTCCTGGACCACCCACAGACGAGCCCAGTAAGAGCTTTCCGCAAGGCGAGTAAAGGTGATTTGGTCCGGCTTGGACGAGTAACGTGCTTCGGCCTTGCCATCCAGAAAGGTCGCCAATTGTCGCGTCTGTCCTGCATTCCAATCGAAAGACATGTATCGAAATAAGTCGGGCTGGTTTTTATTCTCTTTCATCCCGAGCCACACGACCACCTTTCTCGCCCGTTGGTAAATGAACGACATTATTGTGACTTGTTCGTTGCGTTCTTCCATGTCCCCTTGGTTGATGCAAACAGCGTCCACCCATAGGACCAGAGGGTGTGTTCGTGAGCGTAGATGCAGCAGCGCGAGACACAAGTTATGACCCACTTGGAAAGTGCGCCCATCTAAGTTGATAGTGTTTTGTCTATTGCTTTGTGTAGTTCTAGACGTAGCTTTTGACTGATCTCTGAGTGGTGTTTCTGCTGGACGCTGGTCGGTTGAATTAGAATTCCTTGGAATTACACGTGCCCGGCTCTTCGGATCCTCCGACATAGCCTCAGACGATTGAGGTGATGTATTTACTTCATTAGGTGAGGTAGGAAGCACCGCGTTATCTGGATAAGGGTCTCCCCAGGTATACGAAAGAGCCACATATGTAGGTTTACTGCTGAAGGCGACAGATGTGAGAGTGCAGACTAACGGGTCAGGAAATTCTCCAGGTTCCAAAGTGAGGATGCGGATGGCGTCCTCTCCGACTGGGAGCGGAGGATAAGGATGGATTTCAGAGGCGGGTGACATTAGATACTGATATCCCCTTCTGGGATGAGCAGGACCTCAAGGAAAGGACAAAAGGTTGTTACTCCACAGGCGTAGATTATCGGCTGTGCACCTGCGTTATGTTCGACTGGTTAACTGTTTTTGGATTGACAGATAATAATCCTTATGTTATATATGTGTAACTGAGAAGGATGGTTGAAGCAAAACTGGTTTCCGTGGGAAGAAATTGGCAATGGAGGCTGTCAATACCTGTTATCTGCGCATTCCGGCCCGAGAATTTTTCCGGGGGAGCATAGAGCCCAGTTCACCAGCACACTGTACGTTCAGAAGACAAAAGGTCGCGCTGAACTACTATCATTAAATTGTCTCTTCTGCCAGTCCCAGCCAGCATTGATTTTGCATGTTATTTTCTCATCTCCAGCAGTGTCATATACATGTATTAGGAGATTTTACTTGTGCAAGAAAGTTACGTTATTTCAGAAGAAACTAAATATACGGCCCAAAACCGCCACTTTAATGCCCATAGGTTCCAAGCAAACTTCCCAAGCCCAATAACCGTTCTTGGTTGCTACCAATTTTCTAAGCCAACAGAACCTTGACCCCATCAAGAGGAGCTAATACAATTGTGAAACTTTGCTTCTCCACCCCGACAGGTTCGTTAGGGACTCCCGGCGGGAGTCGAATATTGGGAAAAGTCTGGAGTATTTTAATTATCGCGTAGCTTGCCTCCATCAAGGCAAAATCCTCTGTAAGTCGTTAGCAAGGCCGCATGTAAAGACCCCATGATGGAATTTGCGTACTCCCCAAGCAAACTCTCGGCCCACCGTTGAAATCTACAAACCCGGCTCCTAAACCAGCTTTCTGGATCAGCTCGCCACTTTCCCACCTCTGCGGACAGTAAACTCTCGAGTCAGGCCCGTAAATAGATTCTCGCCGATGTAGGTGATATGAAGACCATCCAACTCCAGAACCTTTCGGGATCAGCACAGGGGACTGGCCGTCGGGTCCGCCGCCACAAGGGAGGATAGTAGTTTTGTTGGCGAAACGGAAATTGAGAGCTAGTTGAGGGTATAGTCTAAGGGCTTCATGCTTGTCAGCAGACGGAATTTAAGCAAAGAAGGCGAACCAAAAAGAAAGAAAGAAAAGAAAAAAAAAGTGAGATGTTGAGAGAAGAGCAAACTGCAGAGTTTCGAGTGGGGAATAGCATACTCTCATTGAGGCAGCATCGGAGGAAAGCGAGTTTCTGTATATACCCTCGAGTGATGATGATATCGCTGGGAACTCCAGAAACCTCCTTTATGAGTCTTCCCAGGATGTCTGGATTGCGAGTGAGGTGAAAGCTAAACGCATGTTAGATGAGGAAATGGACCTCCGCGATTGAACTCTAAACATAAAACTCACAATGTCCAACTCAATAGACAAGCTGTCGAGTCCCGCCCGGCAATCAAGATATGCAACAACTGATCTCTAACAAGTGCTTCGTCTCTCATTTCTTTCCACAAGTCAATAATAAATGAATACTTCTCAGAGGCCTTCTCTTCCCCAACTTCGTCTTTGTATCTCAATGCCTTATCCGCAAAAAAAGTCGCCCAATCTCTCACGACCTTACACGAACTCTTGAACTTTGCGGGGTTGTACAGCGGCGCCAAGTCAGCGAGCCTGACACGGATTCCTACACCAAGTGCAGCATAATCAAAACTATCTCGCAGTGCATCTCGGTCCTTCTTTGGCAGGCTACTATGGGGTTCGCCGAAGAGGAGCTCCGTGGTGCTGTTGAGAGTAAATTCGAAGAATAAGGGCTTCAGATCCACGATCTCACCAACCGTTGCTGCTTGTTCTAGAGTCGATACTAATTCGTCGACGTGAGGTGCGAAAACTTGAAGAGTTTGCTTTTGCACACGAACAAACTGGCGCCGGATGAGCTCCCGTGAGCGTTTCCAAGGGTGCCCGTCCTGCGAAAATATGCCTTCTCCAAGGAGTGGCAATGAAGCAATGCGGCGAGATCCCAAACCGTAGTCTTCGAATCGTGTTGACAGAATTGTCTCAACATTCTCAGGGTCTGTTGTGATGTAACCTGTCACCCCCCAAAGCTCCAACCTAATCGTTCCGGCGATTGTAATGTACTTGGTTAAGGCTTCCAGGGTATGGCCGCTGAGGTGTGCATCGTACTGAACCTTGAGGAGGTCCAAGGCCAGTGGCCATTTATATGGCACTCTAGGGAGAACCGGCTTGCAATTGTGCTGTTCTGCAATGGCGTCTTCTAGCTATAAAGCGGTGAGCTATGAGTCAGCCAAGTAACCATTCGTCATCTGAGTTTGGTACACTAAATAGGGAATATCTCACCTTCCTCTGACTCCTCCTACGAAAGTGGTTGAACGAGAAGAGCACTAGCAACAGCGTCAGGACGGCAATCCGCAGACTTAACGCCGACCTCAGCTGGAATTTTTCGCCGCCTTCAGTACCGCTCGCTAATGTGGAACTCACAAAAGAAGACATCTGAGTGTCGGACCTGCCAGCTTGAACAAGGCCTAAAACCAAAGAGGGCGAGCAAGCAGAAACGGAGACGAAGATGAAGATGGAGAAAGTTTGAGAGAGCCTTCAACACGAATTTTAGAAAGCCAGGCCAGGGCCTGGCAGTCTGAGCAATCATGCTATGCATATAGCAGGAGGATGAAATGATAAGGCAGGCTGTGTTGGAACGGATGTTATCCAAATTCTCCCCGGTTGGTGGCGTCGAAAAACGGCGAGGGCTTGCCAATGAGCACCTAGGTTTCATTTTGCGCCCGTGATGCATCCACCCCCATAACTTACGGGGGCAAGCTCCGATCCAATAGATAATGTTCCTGGATACCGAAAAATATTTCTCGGGTAGTACAGCATCAAGGTGCGAGGGGTAAGTTGAGTTACACCGCCTTCGCTCGCAAGGGTGGTTGTTGGTACCGTATACGGTATAGGCAGAATGATTGATTAGGAGCAACACAACTTACCCCAACCCCTACCCCTACCTACTTGATACATTGCGGTTGAAGGCCTTCGAGATCCGAATCCTGCCTTCAACTTAGCAATTCTTGTAATGTTAGTTATCGCATATCCACAACGCCACCGAAACGAGCGGTCATCTGTCTTAGAGACTGCGAGATATGCCTCGTCGTGGGTAGGATGTATGAGCCTTTTGCGAACAACCTTGGCACGGCAAGCTTGTTGAAGCATCTGAACGGTGCTCGGCGCTCCGTCGAGAAGTTGAACGATGCCTCGAGCCTAGAGTCCGAAGTGACAGATCTTCTCGAACAGATAAAGGATCTCATCGCAGTCACTGCGTCACTTGATGACCTAGCAACTGCAGAACGGCGATTTTCTAAGCCCTCGAGCCCCTTGTCGGCAGTTGATCTGGTTCACTTGCACTCGGTCTGCGGCAGTACGGCTACCTTGACGCAAGAATGCGTCGAATTTGTCGAACTTCTTCACTCCGGTTTGGAGGATGTCATTCGGGAGAGGGAGATCATCGGCTGGGCAACGACAGATAGCCGACTCGGGAGCCAACCTTGGTACAATGAGTTATATGAGGCTTTGAAGCTTCGGACCGAAGTCCTCCAAGTCTTGCTCTTGGCTATCAACCTCCTACGTTATAAGAACGATACAGACGACGATGGGAACTTATCAGCTGAAGCACGGTCCTACGCATCGAGACTTCAGTACCAGATTGTCTTGGTTAGTCCAAAGCTTGGCGGTGCCGACAAATACAGCACAGCTGTGGTATGTTTTGAGTTTATTATCCTGGACACAATTATCGCTGATATTATTCTAGCTGCGAAAGGCCGTGGCAGCCGCAACGGGCGTAACGATGCATGTCCCAATATCCTTCAACAAGCACTTCGCTATTGGGAGATCCGTCAAAAGCTTTTACACCGGCAGAGAGACACAAATGGCCAAAATAGAGACCGCATTCGAGGACACGGCTTGTAATTCACAGAAAAGATTTGTCATTTACGGGATAGGGGGTTCTGGAAAGACGGAGCTAGCATTGAAATACGCTGAAAGCTACCAACAAAAATACTGGGGAGTCTTCTTCGTTGACGGCAGTTCTCGAAAGAACGCATCAGGTAGCTATTCGGAGATTGCAACCATTGGAGGCGTCGAACCCAACGAGAAGGCTGCCAAAAACTGGCTGATGACCAGGGCACTACCTTGGCTTCTGATCATCGACAGCGCTGACGACGACGAAGTTCGGCTTGAAGACTTATTGCCAGCAGGTACAAAGGGGTGCATTTTGGTAACCTCTCGTAACCCTGCTCATAAGTCTTACGGCACGGTTGGCGAAAAGTCTCTGGAGCTCCTGCCAATGGAATCGGAGGAAGCAAATGAGCTTATCCTTCGAGCAGCCCATGAACCCAGCCCATGGGCTAAGGCTATAAAGGACTCAGCGAGCATCATTTGTCAGGCTTTGGGGTTCCTACCCTTAGCTCTAGTTCATGCCGGAAAAGCCATATTGGAAGGGTCCTGCAATTGGCAGGAGTATCTTGGCTTCTATGAGAAGCAGATGCAACGAATTCGGCGCACAAGGCTTCACAGACGGGACAAGAGCCTCTCGAGAAATAGAAAATGTTCTGAAGAAGATGCCGACAATATGAATGTGTTTGCGAGCTACGAGATCTTGTATCAATCGCTGGAGTCATCTCAGGAGCAAAGTTTTCAGGATGCAGTTGAACTGCTGCACATGTTCTCATATCTCCATTTTCAGAATATTCGGCTTGATATTCTTATTAACGCGGCTACTAACCCTCTAAAGGAAACCAAGCAGAGGGAGAAAGAAGCAGGCGAGAATAAAGAACTGGAGAAAAAATTGGCAAAGATAAGACGAAGAACTTGGTCTAGCTGGCTCCGAGAGCAGGCTTATGGTCTAATCCAATACTTGGATACTCCACCACCACTTCCTGCGGCCTTGAAGAACCCAGATTCTCTTGGTCAACGCGATTTTGAGGATGAAGTTCACGTTCGGCTTGGCATGGCACTGATGGTTCTTGTATCCAGGTCTCTCATCACAAAACAGAATAGACTCGAGAGCCGATACTCCATGCATCCACTAGTCCACAAGTGGGTAAGGGAGCGGCCTGAAATGTCAGCGTCACAACAAGCACTTTGGTGTCAAGTCACCGCGACTGTTCTAGCAAGGAGCATTCTTTTCCCGCCGCTTGGTGATTCCGAAAATGAAAGAAGCATGAGACGGGAATTGCTCCCACATATTATTCACGTTCGAAGCTGTCAACAAGGTATCCAAGACAGGCTGAAAAAGAACCGGGCTGGCAGAGAGAAGTCCCCTTGGCCTATGATTGAGACGAACTTCGGCAGACACCAGGCTCTCGAAGCAGCACGTTTCAGCCGCGTATATTCAGAGTGTGGCTCCTTCAAAGACGCCCTGGAACTCCAGGAAAAAGTTCGTGATTTCGTTATCCAAGCGCTAGGAGAAGAACACCCCCTTTCTATTCAGATCACGCTCTTCCTTACCGGCACACTCTGGGAACTGAGCCGGGTAGCTGAAGCTACGAAATTACAACGTCGCCTTTACGATGTTTGCGTGAAATCCCTAGGCCAAGATCACCCCCTGACCCTAAGGGTCACAGACTTACTGGGTTCAAGTCTGTGCTTCCAAGGTGGATGGACCGAGTCTCTTGCCCTTCACCAGAGAGCTGTTGAAGGATTAAGTAGAGTATTTGGCGATGACCATCAAAATACACTCAAGGCTATTAGCAACCTAGCCCGCGTGCGCCTTCGAAGTATGGAGTTCAAAAAGGCCTCCGAGCTCCATCTGGTAGCTTGGCGAGGGATGAAAGAGAAGCTTGGCGAGTCTCATATGGATACTCTTATTTGTCTCGAAGATTTGGCAATGAGTCGCATTCGGCTGGGAAAACAACATTTGGATGAATGTCATGAGATGATGACGTTTGTCTTAGGCCATCGAAGGAAAACTCTTGGTAAAGAACAACCCTACACGCTGCTTGCAATTTGCAATCTGGGCCGGGTCAAGTCGGCGATGGGTAATCACGACGAAGCGGCAAGAATGATGAAAGACGCAATAGAAGTTGCAAAACGGAATCTTGGCGACGACCATTTTGGCGTTTTAGCTGGTAATACGCATTACGCTCAAGTGCTCGTTCATCTAGGACGTTGCGAGGAGGCGGAGGAGATATTCCGCAAAGTCGTGGCTAAGCCGCAATATAAAAAAGCAAGTGAAGAAGATGGCGAACATCCAGATCGGATGATCGCACTATGGTACCTGACTGGCTGTTTGGAGAAGCAAGGGAAGTTTCAAGAAGCGTTGGAGATTTGTGAAGGCTTGGTTGTATCGTTGCAGGAAATTGGCGGGAAGGGACGGGGCACAAAACATAAGTTTGCTGCGTTGGTACAAGAGGAGGTAAGCAAGTTGGAGGAAAAGATGCAGAATAGTGTGCAAAGCGCCGATGCAGATCATACTGTGCCTGCGGAGCTCTGAGACGACACTCTGAACTAGTCATATCCAAATACTCAACTATCTAACAAACATATATCACATTAAACAACTCACTTAATCTCCTTCTCGTCTGTTATCCCACTCCTTCCATTTCACAACAGAATTAAAAAAAGAGCCATCAGTTCACTCCCCCTTCACTCCAACTTTACGAAAACAACACCACTAACGCCGTTTACTAACCCCACTGTTTGACTTAAATATAAATTCACCTCAACGGCCTCAGAAATCGCTAGAGCAGCAAGACATAGAATCAACGCCTCCGAAGGGCCCAGAATTTACAATGCCCAGTAGACTGAATTGTATATCAGGTTACATATGTATAAAAAAAAGAGAGGAGACTGAAGAGGACATATAGTACTTGATTTTGAGTTTCATAGTGATTTACAAAGATATTCTTGATTGAGAAAGGGAGGAAAATAATCGTGAGTAGCAAGTACGGGTGACAGAAGCTGAAGAAATAACCGAAGAAGGTTAAGAAATAACAGCAGCTAAATGCCTAACAACACTCCTTTTCCCAACTCCGCAACTTCTCGGCTCCTCTATCCCTTCTAGATAGATCACGAAAATCATGTCTCGCATAAAAGTCAAAAGTAGAAAAAGTAGCTGCATATTCCTGTGTCCGTAATTCTAATTCCGGTAAAGTTTCAGAATACTTAGCACACACGGGATAATTGCCTCAAAGCAAGCTTTCTGATATTCATATCACTAATTTCAACTCCTGGTGTTAGGAAGCTCTTTTTATACAAATCACCTATAGACTGACAATACTATAATACTCACTTCTCTGTCTTTCTTTCTTTCTTCTTCTATATTTTCTAAATAAAATCCCTTAAAACAAAACCATCTATTTCACTTCTATGCACTAAAGCAAATCAACCTAATACTCGGCTAGGTTTTTACTGAGAGCCACATAGGGTAGTGATAAAAATGCTTTATAGGAGTAAAATCACCCACCTTTAAAAGGTGAAGTATTATGAAAGGACGTGAAAAGAGACTAATCACTACGATATCTACGAGTTACTGTCCTACTATGAGTACCTTATCTAGCCTTTAACAATCCCACGGCCCTCACGAAAAACCGGACCGAGTATTACAGAATCCAAAACCACCCCCTCACCCTTTTCAACCCTCTCCCCAATTTCCTATATAAAAGCCCATCGCAAAGACCTCCAAGATAACTTCATGCTTCCTAAATCAGTTATTATTGCATCAAAGGTCTTTACGAATATAACAAGCGAGCATAAGTTTCAATATTCAATAATCAGGTTTGGTAGTGAATACACACACGCGGAATTGGGGAATTTTACTCGGGAGTTGGGAAAGGGTTTCGGGTCGGAAGGGGGGAAGGGGGGGGTTGGTTACTTGATGAAATAGAGCGGGGATACTTAAAGGGCTGCAAGAGGAAAATAGCGAATGAAAGTACTTGAGAAAATAACAATACTTTAAACACTCCCCTTCCCTCATTCCCGTCCCTCCCCCTCCCCCTCCCACCTATCCCCCTATTCTCTTCACAAAACCTCACAAGTTATCAAGCACTCTCAAAGAATTAAAAGCACACTATCCTGTACTAACCCAGTTACAAAAGAAGGCTTCTCTTCCCGGCGTCAGTCACCAACTTCCAAAATTCTCGTGTCGAGACTTTGTGTCTGCGGAGAAAGAGATAGTTCAGACAGTAATTGGCTTTTAAACAATGTAGTCTCACAGAAGGGGAGGAGTTCGGGAAAAGGAAGAAGGGAGAAGAGTAAGTGGGGGGGTGAGGTATGAACTTTCAGAATTAATCGCACAATATTGCAGCGGTTACAATTCTGTTCACTCACATAGAAACGATACGTAGACCTTGATATTGAGATGTACGTTCATATACCCATCATATCAATGCATTCATTAAATTATCAAAGTATATACCTAAACCTCTCCTCCTTC